>CAUYUD010022562.1:0-42239 GCA_963575295.1 Alouatta caraya
AAGGGAGGGAGGAAGGAAGGAAGGAAAGAAGGAAGGAAGGGAGGAGGGAAGGAGGGAGCGAGGGAGGAAGGAAGGGAAAGAAAAACAGGAAAGAGAAAAAAAGGAAACCCAATGGTGTAATTCAGTCCCAGTTTGAAGGTCCCAGAACCAGGGGAGTCCATGGTGTAAGTCCCCGAGTTCGAAGGCCCAGAACCAAGAGCTGCAATGTCAGAGGGCAGGAGAAGATGGAGAGGAGAATTCTCAAAAGGGGAATTTTCCTTTCTCTGACCGTTTTTCTATCAGGACCCCTCGACAGATTGGATGGTGCCCACCCACATTGGGAAGGGCGGATCTTCGTAACAGTCCACTGATTCAAATGCTGATCTCCTCCAGAAACGTCCTCACTGACACACCCAGATGTTTTACATGCTATCTGGACATCCCTTAGCCCAGTTAAGTTGACACAGAAAATTAACCGTCACACAGAGTACGCAGCTGCTGTGCCCACAGCTTCCTGGAGACCCAAAGAGGGCACATCTGAGCTTCATCCAGCTCTGCCTGAATGAGCAGCCCCTCCTTGTCCTTCCAGGCCAGAGGCTGCCCCTCTGCAGCTGGGCCCACGTGGCCTGCGAAGGGCCCAGTGAGGGGCAGTGGGAGAGGAAGGGTTAAGGGGGCAGTGGATTGCATTGCCTGCAGGTATTCAGTTCCCTCTGCCTCTCCAGGCTGGCTTCCACGGTGACTTCATTAGCAGCAGGCTGCTAATTAAATTTCATATTTATGATCAGAAAATAAAATCACTGGACCTTTTTGAAATAGGATTTTATGAGTTTTGGCTCCAGCAGCTGAATCAGCAGTCAAGGGCCTGCCTGTTTGTACTATAGCTTCAAGGCGGAGATAAAGAAAACAAATAGTGCCAGGAAGGAGGTGGGGTCCCAAGTGCTTGGATGGGCCTAGGCCTGAACTAGTCTGGGGGCCTCAGGAGGACAGGCCTTGCTTCACTGGAGGAGTAGCATTAGGAAAGAGGGCTCCTGGCCGGGCGTGGCAGCTCACGCCTGTAATCCCAGCACTTTGGGAGGCCAAGGCAGATGGATCACCTGAGGTCGGGAGTTCGAGAGCAGCCTGGCCAACATGGTGAAACCTCATCTCTATAAAAATTCAAAAACTAGCTGAGCGTGGTGGTGCACTCGTGTAATCCCAGCTACTCAGGAGGCTGAGGTGGGAGAAATTGCTTGAGCCTGGGAGGCAGAGGTTGCAGTGAGCCGAGGTTGTACCACCGCACTCCAGCCTGGGCAACACCATGATACTCTGTCATCTCAAAACAAAGGAAAGAGGGCTGCCTCCCAGCCCCTTTGTTGAGGCTCAGGAGTCCAGGCTAGGGCTCAAACTCCAAAGCCCCTAAGTCCACATCGTGTCTGCCCCGTCTCCAGGGTTGCCAAGCTCTTCTGGGGCTGGCCTTTTTCAGAACCAGCTCTGTTTTGTATTTCATGTTTCTTGCCATACTAGAAAAATCACTCCTCACTCACAAGCTCAGGCTCGTACCTCCCTGGGCATGCGTGCTGGAAGCTCTCAGATGCCACTTCCTTTTTGTGTGTGACTTAGTTACTGCCACCTCCTCCAAGAAGTCCCTCTCCTCTGTGGCCTCAGGTGACCCCTCTTCTCCATGCTGCCCATGGGAGGACTCATCTCCTTCCGCCCCATGGTGCTGCTGATCCTTGCCACCCTCCCTGGACAGCCCAGCAGGAATCTTCTCACCCTCTTGCGGAGAGATGGGAATCAAGCCTGAATTCCACCAGCCATGTTTTGGTCTCTCCGATGGGATGTGTTTCAGAATCCAAAGTTGGAAGGGACTTACCTCCAGGGAGTCTGTCCCCGCCTTTGAAGGTGTCGACATCTTTTTCCCCTGAAATTCCCAGCCCCAGGTTGAATCAGCTGCCCTCCGCTTCTTTCTGGTGGGTTTCAGCCTCCCGATGTCACCATCACTATCTCTCCCGTCTAAGCTGGGAAGGATGGGTTCTCCCAGGGGGTAAGAGGAGACAGTGCTAGTGCTGGAATGATGAGGGAGCACAGGTGTGAGGAGATCAGCGTCAATCCCTGCTGCCCCCGTAATTCTCCATGGTGGCCCTGGGCTGGGGGCACCATGTCTTCCTCCCCTAGACAGTCCTACTCTAGGATGCTTACTCAAAAGAAATGACAACACGTCCACATGAAGACCTATACAGGAAGGTCCCAGTAAAACAGGAAACAATCCACATGTCCAGCGACAGATGCACAAGTCAAGAGAATGTGGGGCACACATCGATGGGATACTGCCCGGTAACAAACAGGACCACATGACTGACACCAGCCTCAAAACGCTGTGTGGAAGGAACCAGACCCTAAAGAAGATGGATGTCCCAGCTCAAGAGGGAGAATTCTTCCTTCCTTCGACTTTCGGTTCTATCAGGGGCCCTTATGGCACCCACCCACACTTGGGAGGGTGGATCTTCTTGACTCAATGCACTGATTCAAATGCTGAGAAACAGCCTCCCGGACACACCCAGAAATGTTTTTCCAGCTATCTTGGCATCCCTTAGCCCAGTCAAGTTGACACAGAAAATTAACCATCACACAGAGCACACAGCTATGGTGTCCAGCTTCCTGGAGACCCAAGGAGGGGACCTCTGAGTACAACAGCACGTTATTTACTCTCCTAAGGTTCAAGAAATGCCAAAGCTGATGAAAATCACAGTAACAGTTGCCTTTAGGGGCCACAGGGGGTGGAAAGGGCCATAAAGAACTTCTTGTTGGGGGGTCACCATGCTCCGTATCACGATTGGGGTTTTGGTTGCATGGGCGTCTTCCTAACTCATGGAACTGTGTACTGAAGATCCATGCAGCTCACTGATTGCACGTCAATTTTTTGGAAGAAAAGAGGGGAAACAACAAGTATTCTTGCGATTGCTATAGGCTGGGGAATAAGAAGGAAACTAAGATAGTAGGTTTGGGTGCTATTCCCCAGGGCCAGGAAGCAAGGGCCGAGAAACTGCAGTTCACTTGTATAGGAGCAGAGGGCAGGTTGACAGCTTTGGGGAGGCAATCACTCACCTTCATGCACAGGACACTGAGGTGGGCGGTTTTCATGCATTGCCTCCCTTCGTTCCCACAACTCTGGCTACCCCCATTCCCTGGTGAAGACACGATGTCCAGCCCATCTGCCCCTCCAGGCGTCTACACCACGGGACCTCCAAAGGAAATGAGCCTGTCAGAGTTCTGCAGGCAGCCTGCCAGGCAAAGACGCAAAAAGAAGACACAGGTTGTCAGAGTGGGTTAGGGTTCAAGGTGGGTCCTGGGTAGGGGCAGCAGATGGGTAGGGGTGTCCAAAGCACTTTGGGTCCATACTCACTGACAAACTTCAAAGAGACAGAGGAGAAAAGGGTATGTATCATGTGATTCATGCTCATAGAAGAGTGTTCCCTGGGATGTCCGAGGTCCCACACTTCCTCCTGGCCAGTCTTCCTCCTCTGTGGAATTGAGGAACCGTCTCAGATGCCTTTAAGGGATCCCGGTGGGAGGGGAACGTCCCCTTTGGGGTCCCCAGTCCTACTGTCTCCTTGGAAAGCTCCTTGCCCCACAATTACCTGTTTGTGGGCAGGGACTGGGCCTTGGGTGCCCTGGTGGACACCAGCAAGCCCACAGGCTCATTTCTCAGCATTTGCAATCTCAAGAGATCCCAGAGGAACCATCTGGAAGGTGCAGAGGAGGCCAGAAAGGCCCCCTAGGTGAGGTCTGGCATGGCCTGGGGCCCAGTGGGGAGAGCAGAGCAGAGCAGAGCAGAGCAGAGGTGCGCACGGTGACTGACCATGCCGGGCTCCCACCCTGTGCCCCCCCCACCTGCCTTCCTGGCCCTGATGACAGACACACCCCTTTCCCTGCAGTTCCTGCCTGCCCTGCACAGCATGGGTCCCTTTCTGCTCTCAGCCTCCCCCTCTCGTGAGTGGAAAGTCACCCACAGATTCTGCTCAGAAAAAAAAAAAGAGGGAAGTAAGGCAGCCCACCCCCAGCCCCCACTTCTGCCCCTGCTAAAAATAGAAGCGGCCTCTGAGTGGGGCGTTAGCGTGGGCTTCCGGGGAAGGTGGCTGCTCTCCCACAGCCCTGGTGTTTTCTGAGGAACCAACAGGAGGAGAGAGAATTTGAGAGGGACACGAGAGACCCCCAGGACCTAGCTGGCTCACCACTGCGTGAGTACATTTCCCAACTGACTGGACCCCTGATGGAGGTCCGCAGGTGCAGAGCTGGTGAAGCCCTGTCCCTGGGGGCTGCCGTGGGACCCCCCCTCTCCCCAGCACCTGGCCCCCTTGTCCTGTCCATGCCCATGTGTTCTCACAGCTTCATGCATGCCCCTTTGCATCTCCTAATTTCCTAAACCAGATGTGGAGTCCCAGTAGCAGGTGCCGGGGTGACTGTTTGATGCCGTGGCTTGGATTGCACAGAGCTCCGTGGATCCAGCCCGCAGACGCTCTCTATATGTGTCAGGTGACCCACACAGGTTGGGATGCTCCTGCTGTCATGTAGTGCTGGGTCTTATTTTCTTCTGACTGGGACAGTGCCAGGGGCTGGGGAGTGGGGCTCGGTGCACAGAGTGTGTCTTAAGGTCTCTGATGCCCGTGGCCCCAGCCGGGTGGAAAGGAAGTGTGTACGGGGTCTGTTTCCAAGCCACTGGAGTCTCTGGTTCTGGGAAGGGTTCGTGTTCCCCACCCCTCAATGCCACAAGCACCTTTCAGCTGGTTCCTCTGGGGTCTCTTGAGATTACAAATGATAAAGAATGAGCCTGTGGCTTGCTGGTATCCACCAGGACACCCAAGGCCCAGCCCCTGCCCACAAACGTGATTGTGGGGCAAGGAGCTTCCCAAGGAGACAGTAGGACTGGGAACCCCAAAGCGGATGTTCCCCTCCCCCTGGGATCCCTTAAAGGCATCTGAGTAGGTTCCTCAATTCCTGGTGAAACACTTTGGGAATTCATTCCTTAAGTCACGGGCTTGAAGAACCTCTGCAGCCCCTTGGGAACTTTTGCCTGTGAGAGACTACAGCCTTTTACGGGGCGTCACTGACTTCAGTGGTTTGCAAATGTCAGCCAGACCTCAGAGGCCTCCTTTAAAATGAGAAAAGGAATGATAGGCTCTTGGTGTCTCATGTTCATGCTGCGTGTAACATCCTCGAGTGCAGCGATTTCAGGGTCATCCCCGGCCATCACTGCCTGGCGGGGGGAGCCCCGCCTGCAACATGTTCCTGTCACCTCAAAGCCTGGCTTCCTAAGTGGGCTTCTCCAGAGCTCCCTGCACGCAGGGAAGAAGAGAGATCATCAGAGTCACCCCCTCTGCTGCTGCAGAAACGCATCCTAACAACCCCACATCCACACTGATAGACGGTTTCTGGGTGCACTTTTGACGGCTGCCTTACTTCATTAGTGGTTATTGTATCATTTGGCACAAACGTTAAAAAGACTTCCCTGTTTCCATCTCATTTATCATCTCCCACTTACACGGCAGGAAGGTAGAGATGATCTCTGTGCCTGAAGAATCCCGTGGTCTTCTCACTGGTCACCACCATGCCGGGAGAGGCATAAACCATTGGAAAAATATGGCCTCTTGTTTGCAGGTCTTGTGTTTTCATAGAAAAAGTGAAAAGAAATGCCCAATCCAGCCACCAAGCCCAACAAATTCATTTAAAGACATTTTTACACAATAGAGGCATTAAAAGAGAGGGTGGAGGCATACCATGGGAGCCTGCCCCCTTAGAAGAAGAAAAACCGGTGCATTTTGAGATGTGTTTGGCTTCTCTTACCTTGCACGGATAGGCGGAAAGTGTGAGTCTGAGTATTTTTAAGTTTCAAGATCACTGATGGGTTGGAAACAGGTGAGCCAGCCTCCGGGAAATTAGTCAAGTTCCTGAACAAGTTGCTTGCAGTCCAGGGAGCTCTCAGGAGAAGGGGTGTGACCCGAGAAGGTGACAGCTCCCCCCACCCACCCCCAGCCAGACTGCCTTCTCACTTTCTCACCCTGCACCCTGTGCCTGCGCCACCCCCCCCCCAACCTCCTCCAAGTTGCCATTCTTCATTTCTCTTTCCTTTTCTCAGCTCTGCACCTGTGGGTACAAAGTAAAACCCTGAGTTCTTGTTCCCTTTTCTGTCACAAGGCCCCTGTCCTGCTGTCCTCTCTTCTCCCACTCACCCTACCCTCTTTCTCCACCTCTTCTTCTATCCGGTCTTTTCCTCGACCCAGTGTCCCGTAAGAGCAGGTCACGAGGTCAGGAGTTCAAGACTATCCTGACCAACATGGTAAAATCCTGTCTCTATTAAAAATACAAAAATTAGCCAGGTATGGTGGCGTGCGCCTGTGATCTCAGCTACTCAGGAGGCTGAGGAGGAAGGATCACTTGATCCTGGGAGGCAGAGGTTGCAGTGAGCCGAGATGGCACCACTGCACTCCAGCCTAGCGACAGAGCAAGTCTCCATGTCAAAAAAAAAAAAGTCATTCCTGCAATTCCAATGTAGACTGTCACCTCCCATAACAAGTACGCAGCCTCCCCTCCAGGGCTCAAGTCCCAGCTTCCCCAAAACCTGTCTCATCCCTTGATGTCCCCTCTCCAAGACTGGGAAGCCTCAGGTCTTCAACAGAGATGATCATAGCTTCCTGCCCAGGCTGTTTGGGGCTTGGAGTCACTGAGGGTTTGGGGCCTGGCCCCTGCTCAACTCAGCTCAAGAAATTGTAGCTGTTTTTGGTTTAGTTTAGTTTAGGTTTGAGACAGGGTCTTGCTCTGTCACCCATACTAGAGTGCCATGGTACAATCACAGCTCCCTGAAGCCTCAAACTCCTGAGCCAAGCAATCCTCCCGCCTCAGCCTCCTGAGTAGCTGAGACTATAACATGCTCCACTACGCCTGCCCAATCTTTTTATTTTTGCCGAGATGGGGTCTTGCTATATTGCCCAGACTGGTCTCAGACTCCTGGGCTCAAGTAATCCTTCTGCCTCAGCCTCCCAAAGTGCTGGGACTACAGGCACGAACCACTGCACCTGGCTATTTCTATTTATTTGTTGAGATAAGGTTCACATAACATAAAAGTCACCATTTTAAAATCAATAATCTGGTGGCATCTAGTACATTCACAATGCTGTGCAACCACCACCTCTCTCCACTTCCAAGACACTTTCATCACCCCAGAAGGAAACCTCGTCCCCATTACCACTCACCCCCTCCGTTCTTCTCTCCACCCAGCCCCTGGCACCCACCAACCTGCCTTCTATCTCTATGGATTTGCCTATTCTGAGCATTTCATCTAAATGGCATTTTACGTAAAATGCCACACAAAAAGTGTGGCCTTGTGCATCTGGCTTCTTGCACTGAGAGTAGTGTTTGCAAGGCTCATCTGTGCTGTAGGGTGTGCCAGTCCTGCCTCGATTCCTCTGCATGGATGAATAATATTCCATTCTATGGATAAGATGTCTTTTGTGTGTATGTGTGTGTAAGACACAGTTTTACTCTGTCACCCAGACTGGAGTGCTGTGGTGCAATCTCAGCTCACTGCAACTTCCACCTCCCAGGTTCAAGCAATCCTCCTGCCTCAGCCTCCCAAGTAACTGGGATTACAGGCATGCATCACCACACCTGGCTAATTCTGGCTAATTCTTGTGGTTCGTTGTTTGTTTGAGACAGAGTCTTGCTCCTGTCACCAGGCTGGAGGGCAGTGGTGCAATCTCGGCTCACTGCAACCTCCACCTCCTGGGTTGAAGCAGTTCTCCTACTTCAGCCTCCCGAGTAACTGGGATTACAGGAGTGCGCTATCACACCCAGCTAATTTTTGTACTTTTCATAGAGACAGGGTTTCACCGTGTTGGCCAAGCTGTTCTCAAACTCCTGACCTCAGGTGATACACCCACTTCCACCTCCCAGCGTTCTGGGATTACAGGCATGAGCCACCGCGCCCAGCCTGGCGTCTTTATTTTAAATGTCACTGGCAGGAAGGATTCAGGGCTTCAGGGACTAGTGAAGGGAGCGGGGCAGAGAGAGAAGGAGATGCCTTGCCCGGCACCAAATGCGGCAGAAAAAGCCGACTCCAAGTGTCTCAGCCCCTCTCCCTCGTCATCCCACGGAGCGGCTCTGTCTTACTGATGAAGGCTGAGCTCCAAGCCAGCCCTTCCAGGAGGCCAGCTAGAGGAATACCACAGCTTCAACCAGCCTTCCCGAGCTGCAGCTTGGCTCTGCTCCTGAGTACATTATAACAATTAATTACAGCCAGTCCTGGGTTATCTGGAGTAATAGGGGACCCGAATAACAGAGCTAATTGAAACGTGGGCCACAGGGGTGGCAGAAACAGAGAGGGCCCCATTCCATGACAGAGCGGTTTATTTTGTAGTTAATTATAAGTAAAGAGACTCTTTCGTAATCCTCTCTTCGTCTTTCTCCCTCTCAGATGCCCCACATTTAATTGGATGCACAAACCTATTTTGCTTCTAACATAGTGGTGCTCAGTTAATGCATTTTAACTCACGGGCTCCCCTGGCATCTCTTTGGCAGAATGTTTTGCGATAGAAAATCCAAGTGGTTTGAATTCCGTTTCTGTGCCCGCCTAACCTCAGATGGAGACACTCATTGTTATAATAATCGTGATAATAAGAGCGCCAGATGCAGGCTTCATGCGTTATTCTTCCAGAAATGCCTGCTTCTGTAAATGGTGGTGTTGTCATAAGACACACAGCAGAGGCTGAGTGTGGTGGCTCACGCTTATAATTCCAGCACTTTGGGAGGCCAAGGCAGGTGGATCCTGAGATCAGGAGATCAAGACCAGCCTGGCCAACATGGTGAAACCCCATCTCTACTAAAAATACAAAAATTAGCCAGATGTGGTGGCGGGTGCCTGTAATCCCAGTACTCGGGAGGCTGAGGCAGGAGAATCACTTGAACCCAGGAAGTGGAGATTGCAGTCAGCCGAGATCATGCCACTGCACTCCAGCCTGGGTGACAGAGCAAGACTCTGTCTCAAAAAAAAAAAAAGACACACAGCAGAAGGTGAAATTGAACAAATCAACAATCTGGGGCCTGCCCTGCTGGGTCGCCAGTCCCTGGGGATTGAGAGGTGGTGGGGTTACTCTTTGAGGTCTCTTGAGAGCCCTTTCCTGAATGGGCAAATGTACTTAAATATTGAGATGCTGCTTTTATTTTATATTTATTTTATTTTGTTTGAGACAGGATCTCACTTTGTCACCCAGGCTGGAGTGCAGTGGCGCAATCACAGCTCACTGCAGCCTCAACCTCCTGGGCTCAAGTGATCCTCTTACCTCAGCCTCCTCAAGTAGCTGGGACTACAGGTGTGCACCACCACACCTGGCTTATTTTCGTATTTTTTGTAGAGACAGGGTCTCCCTGTGTTTCTCAGGCTGGTCTCAAAACTCCTGGACTTAAGCTCTGTGCCCACCTTGGCCCCCCAAAGTGCTGGGATTGTAGGTGTGAGCCACCGCACCTGGCCTGAGACATTTGTTTTCCTGTCTAGTTTAAAACAAAATCTCTATCATGTCCTGAAGTTTTCCATCTCCAGCATCTTAATTATTCATTTTCCTTCCTGAAAGCCCAGCCATGGCCTAGAGTAATCCTAGTGAGGTCACAGACAGCCCAAGCGGGACAATCCAGAACACGGGACAGGGGCTGCCCAGTTTTCTGCACGATGGCAGTCTCCTCTTAGAGGCTGTGAGTGTCCACCTGTGCATCTGTCGAGTGGGTTTGGTTACTGAGACATTCTGTCCTCTTGCTCCGAGGTTGACTGAGTGCCCACTGTGTATAGACACCGACTGCACAGAGAAATTGTGTCCTGGTTGTCTGGGAATATGTCCTCCGAAAGTCACCCAGTGAAAAAGTTATACCCCTCATTCCCTTACACAATGAGAGAGTGATGTGTTGAGTATCATCCCAAAAGTGATGGCTGGTATGGGGTTCTCAGTATCCCACAAACATAACTGAACTCCAGAAACATCCCAGTGAACAGAATGGACTTCCTTGTTTTGGGGACAGGATCTCGCTCTATTACCCAGGCTGGAGTGCAGTGGTGCAATCGTGGCTCACTGCAGCCTCTACCTCCTGGGCTCAAGTGATCCTCCCACCTCAGCCTCCTGAGTAGCTGAGACCACAGGTACATACCACCATGCCTGCCTACTTTTTTATTTTATTTTATTTTATTTATTTATTTTTTGAGATGGAGATTTGCTCTTATTGTCTAGGCTGGAGTGCAGTGGTGTGATCTTGGCCCACTGCAATCTCCGCCTCCCAGGTTCAAGCCATTCTCCTGCCTCAGCCTCCTGAGTAGCTGGGATTACAGGCACCCGCCACCATGCCTAGCTAATTTTTGTATTTTTAGTAGAGACAATGTTTCATTATATCAGGCTGGTCTTGAACTCCTGACCTCAGGTGATTTATCTGCCTTGGCCTCCCAAATACTTTTTAAATTTTTTTGTGGAGACAAGTTCTCACTATGTTGTCCAAGCTGGTCTCAAACTCCTGGGCTCAAGCAATCCTCCCACCTCAGCCTCCCAAAGTGCTGGAGTTACAAGCATGAGCCACAGTGCCTGGCAGAATAGACTTGCTTTGATGGGGAAGAAGACCCTTCAGATACTGGAAGTTGCCCAGGGTGGGAGCAGGTGGCATATATGTTCGTTGTTGCCATAACACTGATGTTTAGGGACACTGGCAAATGAAGAGCTCTCCTGGTGGGACGTAGGGCCAGCTGGCCTGTCTACATCTCACCCGGTAAAGATAGTTTGTGCCTTGGAGGTCAGAAATCAGAAGGCCCTCTATTCTATGCTTCTAACCCATGAACAATTGAGAGTGCAAGATGAATTGGGGCAGACCTCCAAACCTCAGGCACAGCGGAACCATCTACATGGGAACAGCACGTGCCGGAAAGCAGTCACAGTAAAAACTCTCCCCACACATGGGGAGGTAAAGGTCTGATCAGCTGAAGGGAGGAAGCTATAATGAGTGAAAGAAAGCCAGCATTCAGCCATTGGAAATCAATCACTCGATAAATATGGAATGCCGATTTATGGAAGACACTTGCTAAGTCAGGGTATACGAGGAAATATGAAGTATCTCCCTGCCCAGGGGTACGTGGCAGACACAGAAAGATACCAACACCACCAGCTGGGTGAGTTTCCAATTGGAAGCCCAGATGGAAGGGTTGAGAGTAAATCGAAGCTTTTCTCTAAATTCTGCTTGGTATGGAGGTCATTATACAGGAAGAGGAGGTAGTGACTTCTTGTTTCTACCCTGAGTTTGCTGCTAGCTTCTGACGGGGGTGGGCTGAGTAGCTAAGTAGCATTTGCCCACTGTATGTGCCACAGTGGCCTTAAAATGTTACCGCTATGTGTGGTTGGGCACGGTGGCTCACGCCTAGAATCCCAGCCTTTTAGAAGACTGGTGGATCATTCCAGTGGATCATTCGCTGTCAGGAGTTTGAGACCAACCTGGCCATCATGAAAAAACCCATCTCTACTAAAAATACAAAACAAAGAAAAATGAACCAGGCACGGTGGCACATGCCTGTCATCCCAGCTACTCTGGAGGCTGAAGTGGGAGGATCGCTTGAGCCCGGGAGGTAGAGGTTGCAGTGAGCCAAGATAGTGCCACTGCACTCCAGCCTGGGCAACAGAACCAGACTCCATCTCAAAAAAAAAAAAAAAAAAAATGTTAATGCTACTCATCCTTCAGAGAGGGTAAGCCACATGCCCAAGGCCACACAGCAACAAATGGCAGAACTGAAGTTTAAACCCAGGGCTCTCTAATGGATGGACCGTATCCTTCCCACTAGACCACAGAGGGGAACTGCCATTTTTATCTCTTTATGTAAATTGTTTTGTTTGTTTGTTTGACTAGAATTCCTGCAATCCTTTTCCCTACACCCCCTGCCCTTTTTGGAGGGAACAATGTCACTTCATGCCAACAAGCACAACTTATGTTAACCTCCTGAGTTCAGGAGTTATGGCTTCCTTATTTGTAGGAACCTTGCCCATGGAACCCTGGCCACCCAGCTCTCTAAATCTACAACAGAAGGCATCCTCAGAGCCTGCTCATTTTAGCAGAGTCACTCAAGCCTAGCCCTCAAAAACCACCCCACTTCTTTTTCTTCTGCTGCCTGGAAATCTGCCTACTGAACCTGACATATGAGAAAATGCAGTGTTGACCTCAAGGCTTGAACACCTCGGGTTAAAATAAGGAAGTCCGAGACCTAAATAAAACCCAGATCTGGCAGGGCATGGTGGCTCACACCTGTAGTCCCAGCATTTTGGGAAGCTGAGGCTTGAGACCAGGAGTTCAAGACCAGCCTGGACAATGTACTGAGACCCCCATCTCTAAAAACTAAAAAATTTTTAAGTAGCTGGGTATAGTGGTGTACACCTGTAGTTCCAGCTTCTGGGGAGGCTTCAGGTAGGAGTATCACTTGGTCCCAGGAGGTCAAGGCTGCAGTGAGCTTTGATTGCACCACTGCATTCCAGGCTGGGTGGCAAAGTAAGACATTGTCACACACACACACACACACACATACACACACACACACACACACACACACACACAAAGTGGGTGGTTGGTTGGTTGTTTTGAGATGGAATTTCTCTCTTGTTGCCCAGGCTGGAGTAAAATGGTGTGATCTTGGCTCACTGCAACCTCCACCTCCTGGGTTCAAGCGACTCTCCTGCCTCAGCCTCCCTAGTAGCTGGGATTACAAGTGCACACCACCACGCCCAGCTAATTTTTTGTATTTTTAGTAGAAACAGAGTTTCACCATGTTGGCCAGGCTGGTCTCGAACTCCTGACCTCATGTGATCCACCTGCCTTGGCTTCCCAAAGTGCTGGGATTACAGGTGTGAGCCACCGTTCCCGACCAAAAAAATGCTGCTTCTTGAACCCTCAGGCTAACCAGACCTGAAGGCCTTTCTAGAATGAAGAGCTCAGAGCCCCGTGAAGCTCTGGGAAAGACACATAGACCCCTCCTTGGGCTCCTCTGCTATGGTTGAGGTGACTTCCCCTGACTGCACATCATGGTGGAGGCTGGGACGAGAATGAGGGTTAGAAAGCGGAGGCAGATGCCTCCCCCACCACATCCCCGTCACCATGGAAGAAAACCTGAAATCTGTATTTTTTTTAAAAAATGCTAACCTTCTAGTTGATGGGAAAAGTTGGCAGAGTTACTTTCAAACACCTGGGAATGTGTTTCCAAGCCTGGCTGCATTTATCCGTTTGCAGAGTATTTCATAAAATAGATGGCCCCGCAACTAGAAATGCATTTTAAATTGATCGCTGCATCGATTCTAAGTGTATTTCCAGTGTGTCTTATAAATGCAGAAGGCAGCAACGGGTGCCTGGTGTGTGTCCTGCTGCCTACTGACTCCTCAAAGGAAGCTTGTGATGCGGCCGGGGCCAGCTCTGGGCCCTGGATATAACTTCATTTGAGCTGCAGGTGGTGACCCAAGTGATCATGCTGCATTCCCTGGGTAAATCACTCTGCTGTAGCTCTGATTTGCATTCTCTGAGCTAATGCTCAACTTTAAAATATGGGCCAGACTGGGCTGAGATCCAGGCTTCCTTCTTCCCTCCTATCTCCTTCTCACTGCTCCTCAGCGCCAGTCTTTCTTGCTGCTGCTTTCCTCTTCCAGTGAGTCTGGGGGCTCTTTTGACCATCTTTCCTCCAAGTTTCTCTTTCCCTGCCTTTTTCTCGGCTCGGAACCTCCCATATTTGTCATGTGTGGTATATTCTTACTTGTCATTTTTTGTTCCCTGAATCTTGTCATAGTCAGTTTCTTCTTTTCTTATCCTTTGCCTTCTGCATTTAGGAATGCTTTTTGAATCAAATGAGTGAATCAGTGAGTGAGTGACCAAATGAATGAATGGTGAATGAATGAGTGAATAAGCAGATACGTGAGTGAATGAATGAGTGGATGAGTGAGTGATTGAATGAATGAAAGAGTGAATGAGTGGATGAGTTAGGTAGATGTATGAGTGAGCGGATGAGTGACTGAGGGAGTGGATGAGTGAGTGGATGGATGAGTTAGTGAATAGATGAATGAATGAGTGGATGCATGAGTGAGTGAATGAGTGAGTGAGTGAATAAGTGAATGAGAGAGTGAGTGAATGTGCAAGCGGGTGGACGTGTGGATGAATGAGTGGGTGAATGAGTGAGTGCATGGGTGAGCAGGCGAGTGGATGAGTAAATGAATGAGTGAGTGAGTGAGTGAATGGGTGCATGAGTGAGTAAATGAATGAGTGAACGAATGAGTGGGAGTGAATGCGTGAGGGAGTAAATGAATGAGTGAATGTGTGAGTGAAGGCATGAGTGAGTGAATGAGTGGATGAGTGAGTAAATAAGTGAGTGAGTGAGTGAGTGAGTGAATGAGTGAGTAGATAAGTGAGTGAGTGAATGAGTGAGTGGATAAGTGAATGAGTGAGTGATGTACAAGTAATTGGATGTGTGAGTGCATAATAAGTGGGTGACTAAGTGCATGGGTGAGTGAGCGAGTGGATGAGTGAATGAATGAATGAGCGAATGAGTGAGAGGATGAATGAGTGAATGGGCGAGTGAGTAAATGAGTGAGTGAGTGAATAAATGAATGAGTGAATGAATTCGCAAGTGAATGAATGTGCGAGTGAGTGAGTGGGGCCCCACTCCCCGCAGTCTCTCTAGAATATCCTCATTAGCACGCTTTGAGGACTTTCCCCAGGGTTGACATCCAAAGGCATCTGGCCCGGCCTGGCCTACCCCTGTTGCAGGCTTCCTGGGGATTCTAGTGCCAGAGAGTGAGATGAGAAGAAGATAATGAGGAAGATTTAAGGTCTGACTGTGGCTCCCACAGAGTCTTCCACCTCTGGTTCTTGGCCATTCTCAGAATGGGACTCATTTGATGATAGCTGGTGACCTTTTCTACAAAACTCAAGGGCCCAACTCTTTCACTGAGAAGATTCTCGGGGCCGCCGGGCCCACCCCACACAGTCACATGCCAGCCCCAAGGGCTCCCCAGGAGCAGGATTCTGCTTGCTAATGTCCAAGTCTCTGGCAGTGCCTGTCCTGTGTCTGATTTTGCACCTTCCAAACTGTCTCTTAAATTCCCAAAACCAAAGAGTAACACAATTTCCTCCCACCTCTCTTCTTCCCGAATTTAATGTATGCACAAAAACACAAACTCTGTATCCCACCCTGTGATTGCTTTTGTGTCAAATCTCCAGGCTAGATGCTGGAAGGAGGCTTGTTTATTCAGTCACTCTACAAAGGAGGGCAAGGCACTGCGCTGGGAGGCACCGATGGGTACACGTGAGGCCTCTTCCAAGGAATTCACAGCAGGTTGTAGGAATAAGCAATGGCAAAGAGGGTAAGAGGCACAAACCGGGCTCAGCAGGCTGACTCACACCTGAAACCGCAGCACTTTGGGAGGCCAAGGCAGAAGGATCCCTTGAAGCCAGGAGTTCAAGGCCAGCCTGGGCAACACAGCGAGACTTCCATCTCTTAGTGGTGTGCACCTGTAACACCAGCGCTCTGGGAGGCTGTGGTGGAAGGATCATTTGAGCCCAGGAGTTGGAGGCTGCAGTGAGCTATGATTACTCTACTGCACTCCAGCCTGGATGACAGAGCAAGACCCCATCTGTAAAAAAATTAAAAATTTTGAAAAGAAGTAGTACAAAAGTTTGGCCTGTGCCCAGCACTGCACACAGATGGCACAAAGGGAGGGTTCTCACTCTGCTGGAGCAGTCAGATGAAACTGCAGAGTGGCCATCCCGGGCCCATCACAGCACTTAAGCTCACTGTGTTCTTCTTGGTGGACTGATATTGAATGTAATTCTGTGACAAGGGAATGTTTTTGTTTTTTTTGTTTGTTTGTTTTTGAGATGGAGTCGTGCTCTGTTGCCAAGCTGGAGTGCAGTGGCACGATCTCAGCTCACTGCAACCTCTGCCTCCCAGGTTCAAGCTATGTCCCCTGCCTCAGCCTCCCAAGTAGCTGGGACTACAGGTGCATGCCACCATGGCCAGCTAATTTTTTGTATTTTAGTAGAGATGGGGTTTCACCATGTTGCCCAGGATGGTCTCAGTCTGCTGACCTTGTGATTCGCCCACCTCAGCCTCCCAAAATGCTGAGATTACCGGAGTGAGCCACCACGCCCGGCCAACAGAATGTTTTTATCACAAAACATCAGAGCACTCAATTCAGCAAATATGTATTAAAAACTCACCCCATTCCAGATAGTGTGGCCCTAACAAGTCACGACACTGACATAGAGAACCCAAAGAGGGACAATGGACACCTCAAGTTGCTTCCAACCCAGACAATGAAATGACAGCCAAGACGCTGAAGTATACAACAGTGAAAAAAATTCCATCCAGTGCACAGATGAAGCCAAGAGCCCATCTTTGAAAGCACAGAGATGTCTTGAATTGGAATCAGTGGGTGTTCTCAATTACTTGTCAGTCTCCTGTGGGGAAGGCGGATTTGCTGACCAGGCTTCGAAGGCAACAGCAGGCGAGAACAGTATTTCCTTGTCAAGGTCAGGGTATCCCCCTTGCCAGTCCTGTAGTAAGCCTGACTTGACAGGTATCCGCAAGGGTGGCCTCGCTCTGGGATTTGGGTCTGGCTGAGTGGGTCCCGTCATGGCTCCTGGTGGCCATCAGAGCTGTCAATCAGCCCTGTGCACAGACCTGAAATCCAGATGGGGCCAATGCTCATAAAAAGTGGACGTGATGAATTGATGTGCATTTCAGAACCATTTGAATCTGTCGCTCCTAATTGGGCTTTTATCAAAAGCTTTTCTGCAGTGGTGTTAGAAAAAAAGAGACCCAGGAAGCAGTGTCCTCTGGTAATACAGGGAGTGCATGCCCTTCCACACTTCACTGTCTTGGTACAAATCTGAAGCCACTGCAGAATAAGCGTGGATTTATTCTGGAGGCCTGATGTTGGGTGGTGCTCTTGGTCCCTGGGTTCAGGGAACACCAGCCCCTCCTAACTTCCTACTGATGCTCTCGCCTTTCCTAAAAGGTATCAAATTGAGACTTTTTTTTTTTTTTTTGAGATGGACTCTCTCTCTGTCACTCAGGCTGGAGTGCAGTGGTGCTATCTCGGCTCACTGCAACCTCCACATTCCAGGTTCAAGCAATTCTCCTGCCTCAGCCTCTTGAGTGGCTGGGATTACAGGTGCGTACCACCACGCCCAGCTAATTTTTTTGCATTTTTGGTAGAGACGGGTTTCACCATGTTGGTCAGGTTGGTCTCGAACTCCTGACCTCATGATCCACCTGCCTCAGCCTCCCAAAGTGCTGAGATTACAGACGTGCACCACCGTGCCTGGCAAATACAGACATTTATATCTTCAGGAGCCGCTGACCCGTTGCTCGCATCAGCTAAAAATGATACTGCCTCTTGGGGAGTTTCAGGTATGAATATTAGAGGCAGCCTGGTGTCCGAAGGGATGCTTGGAGTGGTGGGCAGTGCTGTGGACCGAGGGGCTAGGCCTTGCCGGGGACGGTGGCCAGGAAGCTCAGCTGTGATGTGACGTGGAGAGGAGATTGGGTGCGTATGAGAGTGAGAGTTGATGCGAGGAGAGACGCAGCCCAGGGGATAAGGCAAAAGCTGGAGAAGTGACGCCATTGACTGCACAGTGAGGAGCGTGCTGGGGATTCGAAGCGGGGCCACAGCAGGCAGGTGAGATAAATTGTCCTGCCTACACGCCAAAAGCCTGGAAGGCTAACCCAATAGATGAGGGTGTCGTCCATGAGTTACAATTTCCTAGGCGATCCTTATCTCCTTGTGGTACTGCTCAGCTACCTGCAGCGGACAGAAACAGGAGCCACACCACCTGTTTCTGTCCGCTGCAGCACTTTAGATGTGGGTAGTATTAAACACATAGTCCTTATGGACCACTTGCCAACCCTGGTTTTGTCTCTAGGAGAAAGGAATGGGAAGGACTAGATCGATAAGACAGTTGCTCTGATTTCAGAGCCCAGGAGTCTGTGGCCATAACCAATATGACTTAGAAAGTGTGGGTTGTATGTGGTACTATAGAATCAGATTTCTTACATACTAGGGATTTTACTCTTCTCATGGACCAAGAACTCGAAGGTTAGCTGTCTAGGGCTGCCATCAACGACCTAGGTTCTTGTAGCATCCTAGTGAGTTATCCTTAGAGTATGGCCTTGTCTTCACAGTCACAAAATAGCTGCTATGCCTCCAGGCATCACACCCACATTCCAGGTGGGAAGAGAAGGACAAGTAAAAGACTCTTCTCATCTGAATCTGCCTCCTTTTAAAGAGCCTTCCTAGATGTCTCATCCAGAAACTTCCACCTACATCTCATTGGCCAGAGTGGTGTCATGTAGCCACCTAGCTGCAAGGGATGCTGGAAATACAGGTTTTTGGATGGGCACAGTAATGCCCCCAAACAAAACTGGTGATCTGTCAATAAGTAAGAGAGAATGGCTATTGGGCTAGCAGCTGGCAGTGTCTGCCACTCTACTGCGAATTTATAATGGTAATTGTTACTTTCAAAATATGTATCAGTGAAGCTCTGCTGATTGCTTTACACATGTTAATTGATGGGAAATATTATCTCAGGATTTCAGTTGAATGAGCTGAGATATACAGAGGTTAAAAAGTTAACTGAGATACCAGGCGGTAGTCTTGCAGGGGGAATTTTCTATCTGCTTCTGCAAGTGCCCTCTTTGTAGGAATGAAGGGGATGGGGCAGATGGTATGTGAAGGGATGGTTCTGGATCTTTTCCATCAGGCTTTCATTTCAGGGCTGTAAACACTGAGGATGACTGGAGTCCGGGCATGTATCCATGTCTCCTTAGTCCTTTCTGATGTGCAGTAGATCGTCCTTTAAATAATCTCTTTCTCTTTTTTTGCTAGAAGCCCTTTCAATTAAGTGGAGGTTTCATTGGAATAATTAAACACTGCATATCAAGTCGTTCACTCCAATCATGCAGGCAATTCAATTAACCAGAGATGCATTTATCTAACTGACTGTTTATCTCCTCCTGGTCTCAGAGCTTTTGCACTGGGGCAGCTCTTGGAAAAAAGAGATGTCTGCCCCCCAAAAGACAGCTCATTTCCAGAGGGCTCCCTGAGTTTGAAGCAATGGAAAGCTTAATGTTTATTTTATTCAAGATTTGATATTTATTTGTATTTATCCGCTCGACAAATATATATATTGAACACCTACTAAGAATATAGCTCCATCCTAAGTTCTACTAGTGATACAGAGGTGAGATAGACATGTGGCTAGTTGCTGGAACTCTCTTTGAGTGCCTCAGTTTCCTCTTCTATAAAATGAGGAGTGTAGGAGTATCTACCTCATAGAGTTGTTTTGTATATTAAATGAGATAATCCACCTGGAGCATTTAGCAAGATATCTGGCAAATAGCAACTCCATATGCCTTTTCAGAGGCAGCTATTCAAGTATACATTCCAGCAAAATGAGGGCTTAAATTAATAAAGAGGCTGGGCACAGTGGCTCACATCTGTAATCCCAGCACTTTGGGAGGCTACAGCAGGAAGATCACTTGAGGCCAGGAGTTTGAGGCCAGGCTAAGCAACACAGTGAGACACTGTCTGTACACACACACACACACACACACACACACACACACAGTAATAAAGAGGAGGATTTGGAGCTCAAGAAGCAAGGAATATAATCGGTTCCATTACGTGCTATGCTTAATAAACATTAGCTGGGATGACTGCTAGTTTAATTAAGATCAGACAATGTTGAGTTCAGAGAGCTGAGTAGGAATCTCTGCTCTTCCACTTATTGGCTGTGAGTTCTCACCCTGTTATTGAACTCTCTGATTCTACCTTCTCATCCATAAAATGGGAGTAATAAAACCCACCTAACTGAGCTTCTGTGAAGATTAATCAAGGTGATGTCTGTCAAGAGGCAGGTACACAGTCAGCAGTTTCAGTTTAGGAAGGGGTGAGCTGACTCACGAGCATTGCAAAAGATGGACCATGGTGTGTGTGCAAAGACTGAAGATAACTGTTTTGTTCTTCATACTGAAATGCATTATCCGTATTTCCAACGACTGACATGTGTTTTTTAAATCTGTTTTAATTTTTAAACAAAGTAATACACGAGTCATGCAAAGGAGCAAAACAGGTTGCCAGGTATGTAATTCCAGCACTTTGGGAGGTCAAGGCAGGTAAATCACTTGAGTCAGGAATTCAAGACCAGCCTGGGCAACGTGACAAAAGTCCATTTCTATCATATTTTTTAATTAAAAAATTAAAAATAAGAAAGAAAAATGGGCTTGTAAGGAAAACATTAGTTCCCAACCCAGCCAACATCATCCCCTAGTCCTGATCCCCAGAGGCCAATCGCTTTAAACTCTTCTTCAGGCCAAACGCAGTGGCTCATACCTATAATCCCAGCACTTTGGGAGGCCCAGGTGGGTGGATGGATCACTTAAGGTCAGGAGTTTGAGACCAGCCTGGCCAATATGGTGAAACCCCATCTCTACTAAAAATATGGAAATTAGCCAGACATGGCACACACCTGTAATTTCAGCTACTCAGGAGTCTGAGGCAGGAGAATTGCTTGAACCTGGGAGGTGGAGGTTGCAGTGAACGAAATCGTGCCACTGCACAACAGCCTGGGCAACAAAATGTGTGAGACTCCATCACAAAAAAAAAAAAAAAAAAAAGCCAGACATGGTGGCTCACGCCTGTAATCCCAGTACTTTGGGAGGCCAAGGTGGGCAGATCACAAGATCAGGAGTTCAAGACCAGCCTGGCCAACATAGTGAAACCCTGTCTCTACTAAAAGTACAAAAATTAGCTGGGCATGATTGCAGGAGCCTATAATCCCAGCTACTTGGGAGGCTGAGGCATAAGAATCATTTGAACCTGGGAGGCAGAGGTTGCAGTGAGCCAAGATCATGCCACTGCACTCTAGCCTGGGCAACAGTGTGAGACTCTGTCTAAAAAAAAAAATCAGTGTTGTTTTCTTCTGTTATTTCTTCTGTTGTTTACCCACTAGGCCTAAATAATGTTTGCCTTGCTGATACATTAGTTTTAAGACATTATTGATTCACATATTGTTAGGTAGATGAGAATTTAGCTCATTTTTACTAATAATCCATTCAAAGCACTTCCCCTTCCTCTATTCTCTCATTACATTAGGTCACAATCTGTTGTGTTGACTCATCTGTGGTGGTTATATTATTATAACTAAGTAAATATTGTTAACATTAAGGCAAGTTGTGTGCTGTGATTTTCTTTCTTGTCTGTGCCTTTGTTTTTTCCTGGAGTTAATTTTGCCTCTATTTTTTTTCTTTGCACTTGCTCAGGATTTCTTTTAAATGTACCTGTTCTTAATTTTCTCCCATCTGACTCTCAGATCTGTTATTTGCCTAACAATATGATTTCCTAAATTATCAAATATATCAGAAAATTATTCTGGTTTTCCCCTGGCAACCTCTCACTTGTGGACCCTCCATGATCCTGCTGCAATCTTGGCCAATTGCTCCTGGCCCTTTGCCTTCATCCTGGGACTTCCCTTGCTGCTTCCCCAAGTAGAATCCTTGCTTTGTGAGCTCCATACCTTCCTCTTTATTGCTAACTCCCTCATTTTGCTGGATCATATCCTCTAGTAGCTTCCAATGAAAAGGTGCATAGGAGACAAATATTCAGAGTTCTTGCTTCTCTGAAAATAATTTTATTCTATTTTCACACGTAATAGTTTGGGTGGATGTAGGATCCTAGGTAAAAAAGTATTTTCCATCAAAAATGTGAAGGCACTGCTTCATTTTCTCCCAGCTTCCAGTTTTTGTTTGAGAAGTTTGATGCCACATATGTTTCCATTCCTCTTCATGTGGCCTGAGGTTTTCTCTCTGGAAGTTTCTAGGGTCCTTTCTTATTCCCTGGTGGCCAGAGTTTTTGAAACAATGTGCAATGAGAAGGTTCTTTTCCACTGATTGTACTAATATTCAAAGGGCCAATTAAGTCTGAAGTCTCATGTTCTTACATTCAGAAAATTCTCTAATATTAGTTTCTCTGATAATTTCATCCCTTGGTTTTTATTCTATCCCCAAAAGATATATAACAAGAAGACACAGTCTTTGTAATCTCTTTTTAGGATTTCTATTTATTGGATATTAGACCTTCTAAATTGATCTCGTTCTCTCCCTTCCTTTCTTTCTTCTCTTTAACTTTTTATTTAACTTCTTGGGAAATTTCCTCAAGTTTATCTTCCAAGCCTTCTATTGATTTTAAATGTCTGCTGCCTTATTTTTAATTGCCAAGAATTTCTTGTTCTTTGATTGTTCCTCTTCTTAGCACCCTACCATTGCTTTATAGATGCAATGCTTCATTTCATCTCTTGATGGTTCTTAATTATCAGTTTATGTTTTGGGAGTTTCTTTTGAGAAAGGGTCTCACTCTGTTGCTCAGGCTAGAGTGCAGTGGTGCAAACATGGCTCACTGCAGCCTCCATCTCCTGGGCTCAAGCAGTCCTCCTGCCTCAGCCTCCTATGTAGCCAGGACTGCAGGAGCACATCACCATGCCCAGCTAGTTTTTTGATTTTTTGTAGAGACAGTGTCTCACTATATTGTCCAAACTGGCCTCAAATCCCTGGACTCAAGCAATCTTCCCATCTTGGCCTGCTTGGTTTTTTCTTTGGAAGCTTCTGGGGTCTTTTCTTATTCCCTGGTGGCCAGAATTTTTGCAACAATGTGCACTGAAAAGGCTCTTTTCCATTGATAGTACTAATCATCAAAGGGCTGATTAAGTCTGAAGTCTCATGTTCTTACATTCAGAGAATTCTCTAATATTATTTCTCTGATAATTTCTGGGATTCCCCAAAGTACTGGGATTACAGGTGGGAGCCACGGCACCCGGCCAGGTTATGTTTTTAAAATTTTTCTCTTATTCTATTCATTGTCTGCTTCTAGTAGGTTCCTTGTGTCCATGTGACCCTTTTGATCTCTGCCTTTCATGTGGAGACTTTCCTCAACCATCAATTGATCCTTGGCTCTCTATTTATTCTTAAGTAAGGAGCAACAAAAACCAGCATTTTCCAGCTGGGCGTGGTGGCCCAGCCCTTTGGGAGGCTGAGGCAGGCAGATCACAAGGTCAGGAGTTCAAGACCAGCCTGGCCAAATGGTGAAACCCCATCTCTACTAAAAATACAAAAATTAGCCGAGCATGGTGTTGCATGCCTGTAATCCCAGCTACTCAGGAGACTGAGGCAGGAAAATCACTTGACTCTAGGAGGCAGAGGTTGCAGTGAGCCGAGATCATACCACTGCACTCTAGCCTGGGCAACAAGAGCAAGACTCCATCTCAAGGAAAAAAAAAAAAAAAACAGCTAGGCTCAGTGGCTCACGCATGTAATCCCAGCACTTTGGGAGGCCAAGGTGGGTGGATCACGAGGCCAGGAGATCGAGATAGTGGCTAACATGGTAAAACCCTATCTCTGCTAAAATGCAAAAAACTAGCCAGGCATGGTGGCACATGCCTGTAGTCCCAGCTACTTGGGAGGGTGAGGCAGGGGAATCACTTGAACCTGGCAGGCGAAGAGGTTGCAGTGAGCCGAGATCATGCCACTGCACTCCAGCCTGGGCAACAAGAGCAAGGCTCCACCTCCAAAAAAAAAAGAAAAATTAGCATTTTATTTGTCAACTAATGGGCTTCGTTGATTGTGCTTGGAAAACACCAACAGAGGTGTCTACAGTGCACCAAGCAATTGATTCCTCTTTGGAGAAGCCATAGTTGTTCTTTTTAACCTTGAGCCAATGTCTGCCAACTTAGAGCGCAGTTTTCACTCTGTCTTAAGTTTGTATGTTAAATGACATTTCAGGGAGCTTTTGCACATATACTTTCTGGTTATAGCCCTTTAGAAAGGTAAACTTGAAAAAGATGCTATATAGTAGCAATCAAGGGGAAGTCAGAGAACCTTGGGTCCAAATCCTACCTTTATACTAGTTATGTGAACTTGAACTTCCTCTTTAAACTTTTTTTTTTTTGAGACAGGGTCTCCCTCTGTCACCCAGGTTGGAGTGCAGTGGTACAATCTTGGCTTAGCCTTGACCTCCCAAGCTTAAGTGATCCTCCTACCTCAGTCTCCCAAGTAGCTGGGACCACACCATGTGCTACCACGCCCAGCTACTTTTTTGTATTTTTTATAAAGACAGGGTTTCGCCACATTGCCCAGGCTGGTCTTGAACTCCTGAGCTCAAGTGATCCGCCCACCTCAGCCCCCCAACGTGCTGGCATTACAGGCATGAGCCACCACGCCTGGCCCTCTCTAAGCTTATGTTTTCTTGGTTGTAAGGGGGTGATGATGATGATGATGATGCTACCTACCTCAAAGAGTTCTGAAGGTTCATCAGTGGCACCTAACAAAGTGTCTGGCACGCAGAGGACAGTCTATAAGCAGGAGGGTTGATATTTGGTCAGTTGCATGTTATACCTATGAGCCAGTCTTGCAAGTGGTCAAGAAATTGACTTTTAATCCTAGAAATCTTCCCTGACCTGAGGACCAAGTTCCCAAATGCTGTCATCAAAATTCTAAGGGCAGAAATAGCCCAGCCTCAGTATTGGTTTTCTTGTGCCTCAGTTTTCCCAACCTACATTGACATAGTGGGTGGAGAGGGTGGGGTAGAAGAACAAGGGTAGTTATCCAAGCCTGTTTCTCCTTTCTTGTAATTAAAATCTTTCTTTTCTTTCTCTTGGAGATAGGGTCTTGCTCTGTCATCAAGGCTGGAGTGCAGTGGCACAATCATAGTTCTCTGCAGCCTCAACCTCCTGGGCTCAAGCAAATCTCCCACCTCAGCCTCTTGAGTAGCTGAGACTACAGGTGTATGCTACCAGGCCCAGATAATTTTTTTATCATTTTTTGTAGAGATTATTTTTTGTACGTTGCCCCAAGCTGGTCTTGAACTCATGGTCTCAAGTGATCCTCCATCTCAGCCTCTCAAAGTGCTGGGATTACAGGCATGAGCCACCGTGCCTGGCCACAATTAAAATCTTCCTTACAATTTTTCTTTTTTTTTTTTTTTTTTGAGTCGGAGTCTTACTCTGTCACCAGGCTGCAGTGCAGTGGCACAATCTCGGCTCACTGCAACCTCTGCCTCCTGGGTTCAAGTGATTCTTCCGCTTCAGCCTCCTGAGTAGCTGGGACCACAGACGCGTGCTACCACGCCCAGCTAATTTTTGTATTTTTAGTAGAGATGGGGTTTCACCATGTTGGCCAGGATGGTCTCAATTTCTTGACGTTGTGATCCGCCCACCTCGGCCTCCCAGATGGCTGGGATTACAGGCGTGAGCCACCGCGCCTGGCCCCTTACAATGTTTTTAAAGCCTTTTTTTTTTTCTGATAATAGACACATTCTTTTTTAAAAAAAATGCAGACGGTATAATTTCCCTTTGTGTTTGCTGACTAGCCTGTGGACAGCTGTGCCACCTTTGCAGAGGCCCTTGGCTCTCTGATTCCCTTCCCCGCCCAGCCCCAGCCCACGGCCCTGTCCCAGCCACAAAGCAGGGAGCCCGTGAGGAGACCAAGGAGATGGTGTCCTCCAGAGATGCCTGTTGGCACCACCTCCCTGGGGCCGAGGGCCTCTGACAGTTCACTCCAACCCCAGCCGATGCCCGACAGGAACAGCTCCTGGCAGCCCCAAGAGATCTCATGTCACCTGTGATTAGTTTTCAAAGCCAAAACCAAGCAAGTCCCTGATTAAATATCAGTGTCCCAGGGTCCCCGTCACTCCTGAATGGAGCCATCCTAGAGCAGCAGCCTGAGGACCCCCCACCAGGTTCCAAGCATCTTTGGGGATGGGCGTAAGGCTCTTTCCACCGTACCAGGGTTTAAACCCCAGCTTTCCCTCCTACCATGATTGTGCCACCTCACTGCAGCCTGGGCAACAGAGTCAGATCCTGGCCTCCTTCCTCCTGAAGGAGAACTGACCCTTCCCCCAAAAATGCAAACCCTTAGCTGGACTCCTGGATGGCTGAGCAGGGCATTAGCGATGGTCTTGCCAGTTATCATAAGGAACACCACCCTTGGGAAATTACAGCGTGTATAGGCTATGGCGTGTTCCTGCCCAAACCCATGGCAGGCTGGAGGCTAAAGACATAATTCATAGTGAAGGGAACTCTTTGGGGTTTGGGAACGGGGTTTGCTGCTTTTGACCTAATGAATTAGCAGCTGATTAGAGCGGCTCCAGTCCGCAGAGGTTTCCGTCAAAGATCTTCCACACTGACCACTAGCAAGCCCAAGGCTGCCATCTTCTCTGCTCCCCACCATCCCCAGGGGTCTCAGGACCTGTGTCAGTGGCTTCCCAGGCTGTCCTCTCCACCGGGTGGAACAGAAGCCCTTCTCTCCCTGCAGGCCTCTGGTGTGGTCCACTCTGCCCGTGTCATCTAGGGTGGCACGCCCCTCATGACTTTGTGGCCTTTTCTTCCAAAGCAGAGCATCCCTTTGATCCCAGAACGATTCCCTTTCTCTCCAGCCTCCACCTCCTGCTCCAAGGCTGATTATCTTTTCCTTTTCAGGTTCCAGGCATTGCAAGTCCAGATGCAACGGGAGCCTGGCTCGAGGGAAGACAAGATCCGGCTGGAAGGCGTAAAAGTCACATCCCAATGACGGGATAGCAGCCCCTGTTGTGAGCACTCCTCCATGCCGGGTACTTGGCATCTCTTACCCCTCTATCCTTCTCTATATATTATGCAGAGAGAGGGTCTTGTTCTATCACCTGGGCTGGAGGGCAGTGATGTGATCGTAAGTCACTGCAGCCTCCACCTCCTTGGCTCAAGTGATCCTCCCACTTTAGCCTCACAAGTAGCTGGGATCACAGGCATACACAACCACATCTGGTGAATGTTTAATTTTTTTGTAGACACAGGGTCTTGCTATGTTGCCCAGACTGGTCTCAAACTCCTGGGCTCAAGCAGTCCCCCGCCTCTGCTGCCCAAAGCACTGAGATTACAGGCGTGAGACACTGTACTTAGCCGTTCCTTTATATTGGAAAAAAAGCAGATGAGGGTGACCTGAGACTTGGCGGAGGAGGGAGGTTGGTGGGGGGAGAGAAGAGCAGGGATGAGGCTGACACCAGTTAGAGCTTGGGAGAAAATCAGAGAAAACTCTGTTGGGTCCGGGATACCATTGTGATAAGATTGTGGGGCTGGCAGAAGACAAACTTCACAGGGCCTGAAGATCAAGATGTTGAACATGGGCCAGGCACAGTGGCTCACACCTGTAAATCGCAACATTTTGGGATGCCAAGGCGGGCAGATCATCTGAGGTCGGGAGTTTGAGACCAGCCTGGCCAACATGGGGAAACCCCGTCTCTACAAAATATACAAAAATTAGCCAGGCACGGTGGTGGGCATCTGTAACCCCAGCTACTCAGAAGGCTGAGGCAGGAGAATTGCTTGAACCTAGGAGGCAGAGGCTGCAGTGAGCCGAGATCGTGCCACTACACTCCAGCCTGTGCAAAAGAGCAAGACTGTCTCAAAAAAAAAAAAAAAAAACAAATAGTGACCATGGCTTGGCATGATGGTCATGCCTATAATCCATTTGGGATTATAAACACTTTGGGAATCCAGGATGAAAAGATCACTCGAGCCCAGGAGTTTGAGAGCAGCCTGGGCAACATAGCAAGACCCCATCTCTATAAAAATAACTTTTAAAATATTAGTTGGGAATGGTGGTATGTGCCTGTGGTCCCAGCTATTCGGATAAACAGAGGCAGGCAGGATTGCTTGAGCTCGGGAGGCAGAGGCTGCAGTAAGCTGAGATCAGGCCACTGCATTCCAGCCTGGGCAACAGAGCAAGGCTCTATCTCAAAGCAACAAAAAAAGATTGGAACTTTATGATAACAGCAAGAGGAAGTCACACTAGAGGTCTTGAATGAGTGAGTAGGGACATGAGGCCAGCAGCTCTCATGGAACTCATCCTTGGGTGGGTCATCTCCTGGTCCTTTGCTTCCCAGGAAAGGTGAGCAACATAGCCCTTTCTGTGGAGCCTGGCCTAGGGGCCTGGCACTTGCTTTTCAGCCATTTGCAGAGAGACTGGTATGGCCTAGGACCTGCCTCACACTGGAAGTCAAACCCTGCCAAAGGTTGGGTCCAAGCTGAGACAAGCTCCAGGTAAGACAGGTAGGGAGGGACCATCCAATCTGCAAGCCTGTTCAGAGCCTCGAGGTCTCCAGGCACATCTCTGAGAAAACCGCTTTCAAAGAAACTGCCTAGAGCTTGCCACAGCCACTGGGTTCATCCCCCATGACAAGGCTGAGTCAAGCTGAGTTACAGGGAAGTGTTAGAAGGGAAAATACATTTTGAATCGTGTCTGAGACTTTTTTTTTTCTTTTGAGGCTAGGTACACTCTCCGTAGATTTTTTCCATACTATTTCATATATATAAATACATATATATAATGTGTATCTGTGAGACCAAGAACAATGAAACAGACCATTCATCCAGTTGAAACATAATTCCCTGAATCACCAATGTCCCCAGGGGACCTTCTGAGGTCATATCTGTCTGGCTGCCCCTCCCCAGGAGAAGCTACCATTCTGATTTTTATCAGTCCCTTGCTTCTTAGTATAGTTTTGCCATATATTCTTAACAATAGAGTTTCATTTTCTATGTTTTAAAAAAAAAAACTTTTTGAGATAGGGTTTTACTCTGTCTCCCAGGCCAGAATGCAGTGGTATGATCACAGCTCCCTGCAGCCTTGACCTCCTGGTCTTAGCAATCCTTCCACCTCAGCCTTCTGGGTATCTAAGACTACAAGCACGCAACTCCACACCCAGCTAAGTTTTTATTTTTTGTAGAGATGGGGTCTTGCTATATTGCCCAGGCTGGCCTCAAACTCTCAGTCTCCCATCTCGGCCTCCCAAAGTGCTGGGATTTCAGGCATGAGCCATCTCATTAGCCTTGTTTTATTTATTATTATTAATTTTTTTTTTGAGACAGAGTTTTGCTCTTGTTACCCAGGCTGGAGTGCAATGGCATGATCTTGGCTCACTGCAACCTCCACCTACTGGGTTCAAATGATTCTCCTGCCTCAGCCTCCCAAGTAGCTGGGATAACAGGCACCAACTAATTTTTTGTATTTATAGTAGAGACAGGGTTTCAACATGTTGACCAGGCTGGTCTTGAACTCCTGACCTCAGGTGATCCACCCACCTCAGCCTCCCAAAGTGCTGGGATTACAGGTGTGAGCCACCGTGCCCAGCCTTTTTTAAATTTTATAGAGACTGGGTCTCGCTGTTTCCCAGGCTGGAGTACAGTGGCACCATCATAGTTCACTGCCTCCTTGACCTCCTAGGCTCAAGTGATCCTCCTACCTCACGAGTAGCTGGGACTACAGGCATGTGCCACCATGCCCAGCTGATTTATTTTTATTTTTTGTAGAGATGGGGTTTTGCTGTGTTTTCCAGGCTGGTCTCAAAGCAATCCTCCCACCTGGGCCTCCCAAAGTGCTGAGATTATAGGTGTGAGCCACAGTGCCTGGCCTGTTTTTGAAGCATTAATAGTCAGTTTTATATCACGCATCTTCTGCAGCTTGCTTTTTCATTCAACATCATGTTCCTGAGGTCCACCTGTGCTAATGCACATGGTCATATTTCTTTCCATTTTCACAGCTGTGGAGTGCGCCAGCATTGAATACGCAGGTCATTTACCCCTGCTGTTGCACTAGATCTGTGGGTGGTTACTGGTTTTGGATACATGGTGCTGCTGTTGAACATTCTTGCACAGGTGTCTGGATGCACACGGGTAGAATTTCTCTAGGGATCATATCTAGAAGGGACTCCTGGCTTGTGTGGTCTGCGTGTTCAACCCTACTAGGTAAAGCCAACTTGTTTTCCAGTTCTTGCGTTCTTTTCATCCAGTAACAAATATCTACAGGTGAGCCCCTACTGGGGACAGAGGTGCAACAGCACCCTTATTCTGTCGCTCCAAGTGAGAACAGATGCTCCCGGATCGTGGCTCTGGATCTTTGTGATATGAACTCATCTTTCACCTGGCTGCTGTATCTTGTCTCTACCTCTGCCAAGCAAACTCCCATTCAAAATGCTCCCTGCTGTCCAAGAAGGGGAATCTCAGGGAGGTCTTTACGTGGAGGAGGCCTAGGCTGGAATCCCTGACTTGCTGTGTGGCCCCCAGCAAGTTGCTAGGGCTCTCTGCTTCTTGGTTTCCTTGTCTACAAAACAAGGGTAAGCATGTCCACCTCTCAGAGTCACTGTGATCGTTAATGAGATTTCTTTTTTTTTTTTTTTTTTTTGGAAACAGAGTCTTGTTCTGTTGCCAGGGCTGGAGTGCAGTGGTATGATCGGCGCTCACTGCAAGCTCTGCCTCCTGGGTTCAAGCGATTCTCCTGCCTCTGCCTCCCAAGTAGCTGGGACTACAGGCGCCCACCACCATGCTCAGCTGATGTTTTGTATTTTTAGTAGAGACAGGGTTTCACCATGTTGGCCAGGCTGGTCTCGAACTCCTGACCTCAAGCAATCTGCTTGCCTCGGCCTCCCAAAGTGCTGGGATTACAGGCATAATCACCACACCCAGCCAAATGAGATAATTTCTATAAAGAGTCAGGCACAGTGCCTGGCGCAGTAGCCCAGAGAGGAAGCACTTCCTGTTCTGCAGCAGGGTGTGCAGCTGCCGTCTCTGCAGGGTTCCAGAGGATGCTGTTCCTCCCACCGGGGCTTGTGTGGGCGGCTGACTCTTACCACCAAACTCTGAGCAACTTGCAGCTCAGGGGCTGTGTGGGAAATGTCTTTGCACCCTCTATACCCAGCACACTGCTCAGCACAGAGCCAGTTCTCACCCAAGTCAGCTAAGGATGAAGAGGCCCTTTCACTCCAGGCACCCACTAACTGGTCCGCATTCCCAAGTTCACCTTCACCTCTGGTTGCTAAGCAACTGTGCTGCACAGGGGCATTAATGAGGGGGCAGGTTTCAACGAGATCCAGGGTCTGTGATTTAGTTGCATCTGAGGTAGGAGGGTCCCTTAGCCAGGCACGGAGGTATGGGCCTGTAGTCCCTGCTGCTTAGGAGACTGAGGTGGGAGGATCACTGGAGCCTGGGAGGTCAAGGCTGCAGAGAGCTACAGTGCAGTAGGAGGGTCCCTTTCATCTCTGCTTTGGAAAGAAGATTTTGCCCAGTTATTTCCTGCTTAGCTGACAGGCTGCTAAGGTCGCTGCACTGGGTCACCATAGTCCCTGTAGGAAGGCTATGTCACTGAGCACTCTTGTAACAGGTGGTTGGCAGGTGCCAACTACAACCTCCTTGTCCATGAAGGCTGGTAAGAAGTGCTTCTTGGTCTATCCAGACATGCCTGTCTTCCTGCCTTGAGCTGCTGTTTAATTCCTAGGCACATGCCTTCTGACTCCGCAAAAGGTATAAGCTCCTTAACTCCTGACTTTCGGCTCTCTTGTGCATTCACGGTGCTGAGCAAGTCTTTGTACTAAGTAGATGCTTTCATTAGTTAGGAGGCTTTGGGCTGCAAATCACAGTAGACCCAACTTCACAAGGCTTGGGACAAACAGCATTTATATCTTGAGGGTGAATCCTCAGGATAGCAGAGCAGAGAGTTGGAAAGACCTTCGGTGTTTAATGTCACCGGAGGGGTACAGGCTGAGGTGCAGTGACCCAAACCATCACATCCACCTTTACACACTCACAACTAAAAGCCAAAGGACAAGGAGTCTCTTCCTGGGGTTCCTGTTAAAGATCAAGGAAAGCCTCCAGAGCCGCCCCCAGTGCGTGTCTGCAGGTTGCATGGCCAAAAGCACTTGACGTGCTTGTTCCTAGACCACTGGTACAGACCAAACAAGGGCTGCTCTTTGCAGCTCAAAAGTGATGCAGCCTCGCTGAAGCATCAGACTGCCTGGCTTCTGCGGGGGCAGGGCGGGGAAGGATTCTGTTAGCAGGAAGTCAGAGGGTAGTGTGGAGAGACACCAGCAATACCTGCCACCTAGTCAATAAATAATTCATTGAATAAAATTCTTAGGCTGTCCACTTCTTGAAAATAAGAAAAGCAAGTACATTTCTCTTTGTGAATGCAAATGATCATGTGGTCATGTTGTCAGAATGAGCAGTTGTCATGGCATGGCTATGGTGTTGCTTGCTGACTCAGGTAGCTAGTGCCATGTGTGAGCAAAAGGCTCGTAGAGGTCAGGACTTAAGGCAGTGAAGCAAAGAGGTCGTCATCTATGCAAAGTTCATTGGATTGCATGGAGACCGAATCCTCATTTTTGATTACTTTAAATCCGGTTTTGCTCATGACAGCAAATACTCAAGGCACTTTGGTTTCAGGGAACAAAATCCCACTTGAAATACCTCAAATTGGCTAGGCGTGGTGGTTCATGCCTGTAATCCCAGCACTTTGAGAGGCTGAGGTGGAAAGATCATTTGAGGCCAGGAGTTTGAGACTAGCCTAGGCAAACTACAGCATGGTGGCACATGCCTATAGTGAGACCCTGTCTCTATAAAAAATGTTAAAAATAGCCAGGCATGGAGGCACACACCTGTAGTCCTAGCCACTCGGGAGGCTGAGGTGGGAGGATTGCTTGAGCCAAGGAATTTGAGGCTACCGTGAGTTATGATTGCCCCCCTGTATCCCAGCGTGGGTGGCAGAGCGAAACCTTGTCTCTAAAATAATAATTTTCAAAAAAAATTTTAATAGCTCAAATTAATGGGGAAGGTGGAGGTATGCTGAAGGCCTACAACAAGGACCAGACACCACGGGAGCCCAAGGCTCATGAGGATGGGAAGGGAGTTATACACCAAGAGAGGTGACCCTGGCCATTCACTTCTCATGGAACCTCATGGTCTCGCCATGGCGCCGCTCAGCAGACCAGCTTCCTCTGCTTGCTTGTTTCTTCTCTGCCCTGATAGCCTTGACCTGCCTGCACGTCTCTTCACCCTGGCTCAGCTCCAACATCCGTGGCTACATCAATGCCACCTTTTAGCTCAATTGCCCCCAGCACACTCACCCATCCCACCATATATGAAATCTCCAGGTCCAGGAATTTGTCTGTGGCTAAAGAAGAACATCTCATAATAATAAAATGGTCAATCCACTGGGAAGCTATAAGAGTTATAAGCATATGCACCTGGCAGAGCCCCAGATACATGAAGCAAAGATGAATAGAACTGGAGGGATAGACAATTCAACAATAAGAGTTGAAGACATTATTACTCTACTTTCAATAATGGATAGAACAACTAGGCAGAAGATCAACAAAAAAGAGACTTGCACAACACTATAAACAAACCAGACCTGACTAGGTGCAGTGGCTCACACCTGTAATTCCAGCACTTTGGGGGCCGAGGTAGGCAGATCACTTGAGATCAGGAATTTGAGACCAGCCTGACCAACATGGTGAAACCCTGTCTCTACTAAAAATACAAAAATTAGCCAGACATGCTTGCTGGAACCCAGGAAGTAGAAGTTGCAGTGAGCCATGATTGCACCACTGCACTCCAGCCTGGGCAACAGAGAGTCTCTGTCTCAAAAAAAAAAAAAAAAAAAAAAAAAAAAACAATAGACCAAACAGACATCTATAGTACAGGCCATCTGACAGCAGCAGAATAATACATTAATCTATGAACTACATTCCTCCCCAAGTTAGTCTGGCCTCTGCCTGGGAATAAACAAGGACAACCTGGAGGTTAGAAGCAAGATGGAGTTGGTTAGGTCAGATCTCTTTCACTGTCAGAATTTTCTGTTATAATTTTTGCAAATTATATATTTTGCAAATATATATAAAAAAAAGGGAGGAGATATAATTTTACCTACTCCCTTAGAAATGTAGAAAAAGAAGAGCTAACTAAACCTAAAGCAAGGAAAAGAAAGGAATAATCAAGACTAGAGCAGAAGCAAATGAACCTGAGAAAAGGAATACAGAAAATTAATGAAACCAAAAGTTGGTTCTTTGATATAGCAACAAAATAAGAGAGAAGATGCCAATTACTAGAATCATAAATGAAAGGGGAAATTATAACTGAACTTACAGATATAAAAAGAATTATGAAGGGAACTGTGAGCAATTGCCAATAAATTAATAACTTAGATATAATGGACAAATTCCTGGAAACACACAAACTACTGCAACTGGCTCAAGACTGACAGAAAATATGAACAGACCTGTAATCAGTAAGGAGACTGAATTTGTAAAATAATCCATAAAGAAAAACCCACACCCAGATGTCTTCACTTGTGAGTTCTACCAAACAAATGAAAAATACCAATTCTTAAAAGCCTCTTCCAAAAAGCAGAAGAGGAAGAAACACTTTCTAATTCATTCTGTGAAGCCAATATTAAAACCAGACAATGACATCACAGGAAAACAAAACTCCAGACCAATATCTCTTATGAATATGAATGCAAAAATCCTATTTTTAAAAACTAGCTAATTGAATCCAGCAACATATCAAAAGAATTACATGCCATGACTATGTGGGATTTATGCCAGGAATACAAGGTTGGTTTGACATCTGAAAGTCAGGTAATGTAACCATATCAATAGAATAAAAAACAAAAACCACATGGCAGCATCAATAAATGCAGGAAAGGCATCTGACAAAATCAAGAACCCTTTTAGGACAAAAAAATTCAATAAACCAAGAAGGTAAGAAAACTTCCTCAACCTGATAAAGGACATCTATTTTACAAACAAAAGCAAAAGCCTACAGTTAATGTCATACTTGACAGTAAAAGACTGGATGCTTTCTGCTAACATCAGTAAGAAAACAAGGATTCCTGCTGTCAGCACGTCTATCCAGCATTGTACTGGAGGTTTTAGCGAGAGCAATTAGACAAGGAAGAGAAATAAAAGGCACCCAGATTGGAAAGACAGAAGTAAAACTATCTTCATCTGCAAATGACATGATCTTATATCTAGGATATAATAAGATATCTACTAATAAACTATCAGAACTAATAAATGATTTCACAAGGTTGCACAACACAAGATCAATACACAAAAATAAATTATGTACCTATAGACCAAAATGAATAGTCCACAGATGAAATTAAGAAAACAACTCCCATTTATAATGTCATCAAAAATAATGAAATACTTAGGAATATATTTAACAAAATAAGTGCAAGACTTGTACACAGAGCTATGAAACACTGCTGAAAGAAATTAAAGAAGATTTAAAGAAAGATATCCATACATTCATAGATCAGAAGATTTAATATTGTTAGGTAGCAGTACTCCCCAAACTGATCTACACATTCAGCAGATTCACTTCGAAAATACGAACTGCCTTTTTTTGCAGAAATTCACAGCCTAATCCTAAAATTCATAAGAATTGTAAAAGGCACCTAATAGCCAAAACAACCTTGAAAGAGAATAAGGTTGGGAGACTCATACTTCCCAATTTCAAGACTGCTACAAATCTACAAATCTTCAGTAATCAAGACAGTGTAGTACTAGCATAAGGATAGACATATAGATCAATGAAATAGAATTCGTAGTGCAAAACCAAATGTTTACATTTATGGTCAGTTGATTGTCAACAAGGGTAGCAAGCTCATCCAATGGGGAAAGAATAATCTTTTCATACAAACTGTGCTTGGACAACTGGACATCCACACATAAAAGAATGCAGTTGGACCCCTACCTCACACCATACACAAGAATTAACTCAAAATGGATCAAAATCCTCAATGTAAGAGCTAAGGTACAATATTCAAAGGGAAAAAAAAACAGGAGTAAGTCTTCATCATCTTGAGGTAGACAATGGTGTTTTAGACACATGCCATAAGCACAAATGAAAAGAAAGAAAAAATAAATAAATTAGACTACCTCAAAATTTAAAGCTTTTGTGCTACAAACAATACTTTCAAGAAAGTGAAAAGACACCTGACAGAATGGGAGAAAATATTTGCAAGTCATATATCTGAGGAGCGGCTCGCATCCAGAATACATACCAAAATCCTACAACTCAATAATAAAAAAACAACACAATTTAAAAATGGGCAAAGGATTTGAATAGACATCTCTCAATACACAAATGGCCAATATGCACATGAAAAGATGCTCAACATCGTTTGTCATTAGGGAAATGCAAATCAAAACCACAATGAGATGCTACTTCACACTCAGTAAGAGACCAGTAATAAAAAAAAGACAGACAATAACAAGTGTTAGCAAGAATATGGAGAAATTAAAATCCTCATGGCTTGCTGATGGCAATGTAAAATGATGCAGCTGCTTTGGAAAACAGTTTGGCAGTTCCTCAAAATGTTAAATATAGAGTTGCCATATGGCCTAGCAATTCTACTCCTACGTATCTACCCAAGGGAAATAAAAACATACAGTCACACAAAAACTGGTACATGGATGTTCATAGCAGCATTGTTCATAATAGACAAAAAGTAGAAACAACGCAAATGTCCATTCATCGGTGAATAAACAGACAAGCAAAATGTGGTGTGTCCACACAATGAAAAATCATTGAGCAATTTAAAATAAATGAAGTTCTGATACATGCTACAACAGGAAAAACTTTGAAAACTTGCTAAGTGAAAGAAGCCAGCCATGAAAGACCATAAATTGTAGTATTTCACTTGCATAAAATGTACAGAAAAGGCAGATCTATACAGACAGAAGGTAGATGAGTGGTTGTACAGGGCTGGAGGGGCAGATATTAGAGGGAAATTGAGAGTGGCTAATAAAGGGTGAGAAACTTCTTTTTGAAATGATGGAAATATTTTTAAATTGATGGTCATGATGGCTGCACAACTCTGAATATACTAAAATAATTGAATTGTACACACTAAAAACGTAACTTGTATGGTATGTGAATTATATCACAATAAAGCTGTTTTTTAAAAATGAATGAGTTAAATCTACATGTATCCACCTAGATAAATCTCAAAACAAAAAAGTGTGGTAGAACAAGCATGTTGAAAAAGGAAACATACAGCATGACACCATTTATGTGAAATTTTAAAACAAAAACCAATAGTATAAATTGTTTAGGGAACCATAAATTTTTAGTAAGACATAAAAACTTGGATGGAAAAGGTAGACTCCAGCCGCAGGATTCTCCCTCTCTGCCCTATAAATAATCTTTTAAAAATGTTATGGCTTAAACTTCCACTGTTTATGTTTAGTATATAAGAAAATACATATTTGTATATTCATACCCCCTTTCTTAGATAAAAGGTAAAATGCCATATATACTTTACTGTACAGGACTTTTTTTTTGACTTAACAATATATTTTAGAGATCACGCCAGAGGAGTTTATAGAACTGTTCCGGTGAGACTCTTTTATTAAGCTTGTTGGGGTTTATGTCTAAAAGGAGGAGGGCCAGAGATGGATGACTACATGGAGACGCTGAAGGATGAGGAGGACGCCTTGTGGGAGAATGTGGAGTGTAACCGGCACATGCTCAGCCGCTACATCAACCCTGCCAAGCTCACGCCCTACCTGCGTCAGTGTAAGGTCATTGATGAGCAGGATGAGGATGAAGTGCTTAATGCTCCCATGCTACCGTCCAAGATCAACCGGGCAGGTAACCTCAGGACCTCTTTGTGGGAGAGGGAGGGCTACCGCACATGGAAACTTCCAGACATACCCTTTGTACCTGTACCAAAATGAGGTTGCTCTAGGTCAGGGATTTTTCAACTGGGGTCCACAGACCCACCCATCTGTGTATAGAACTCAAACTGTCTGTGTATATGACTCAAAGGATCCATAAACTGGGAGGGGAAAGAAATGACATCTTTATTTTACCGGCCTGAACTGCAATTTAGCATTGCCTTCAACTGCAAATGTCAGGAAGCCACAAATTACAGTCGTGATTAGTAATTCCTCTGACTTAGGCAACAGTGAAAATTACAGATCTCTCCATATCACTACAGCTATTGCAGGTCTCTCAAAATACTATTTACACTCATCTCTCTTTGAAAATTACAGTGCTAATTAGACTTGCCAAGGGGTCTTGTCACTTAATGCATTGATAAAGAAGTATGTTTATTACTGAAACACAAATTTATTTAACATTTGATAACTGGATTTTATTACAATTGGCTTCTTTTGTAATCTAATGTACTTTATCTGTTTAAAAATATTATTCTGAGAAGGGGTCCACAGGCTTTTCTAGCCTGACTTTGGGGGTGGGGGGCGGTGGGTATGAATGACACTTTTTTATACTCAGTAAAGGTAATAAATATGATTTGTGAAGCTTGTTTTAATTTTATATCATGTACATGTGTGTACACATGTATTTGTAGACTTATCTTTCTTTATGGTCGCTAGGCCACAATGTTAAATGTTTTTCTTTCTGTGGACTAGTTTAAAAGCGTTGAGAATCGCTGTCCCCCAGCGTGGCTGGTGGTAAGTAGCTCATCAGCTGCGATTCTCTGGCATCCATGGCGGACATCACTAATCAGCATGCTTTCCCACTGAGCCTGGATGTAACTTTGGAATGTTTCTCAAAACAGTGCTCCAGACAGCTTCACCAAACAATCAGGACTGACATATCATCATTTTTATTTCTTCGGTCTGTCCTAGGGAAAAGGTAGAGTTTTAAGACCTACCTTTCTTCTTCTATATTTCAGATGAAATATCTGAAAATAAAATGTTTAAGAAAGGACCCAAAAATGTAAGCAGTAAGTGGAATCGGTAGTAGAGAAAGTGGAACCTGCTGGAAAAATTACATTTAGGTTAAAGATGTTTCCAGGTTGTGTAGTAATCCCAAAGAAAAACTTAGAACTACCCCTGCTTCCTATGATTTTTCCTAGCCCTTCACCCAAATATTTATCTTCCTGCTCTCACTCCCAAATAACCATATATTATTCCATAATTTTTATCATGCTTCCAACCTCCCTCAGTCACAGAAGAGCTGGTTCATTATGGCCCTGGTCAGTTGGGAAGCTCTTCAAAACTGGGGTGGCAATTCCATTTATCCCGGTTCTACAATTTATTAAAAAAAGAAAACAAATGTTCACCGAATCCCCGCAGGGGACCTGGCACTTCGATTTATGTCATCTGGGCTCCAAGATACAACTCAGATGTGAGAGAATGTGGGGAGACTGTCTTCTTAGAGTTGATTGAGGGACAAAAGTCCAGGATGAGACCAGCCACAGAGACTTGCATTCCATCAGATATGTATTCTCACGGAGTGATCTGGTCTTTCCCCAGGCCGGTTATTGGACATTCTACATACCAAGGGGCAAAGGGGCTATGTGGTCTTCTTAGAGAGCCTGGAATTTTATTACCCAGAGCTGTACAAACTGGTGACTGGGAAAGAGCCCACCCGGAGATTCTCCACCATTGTGGGTAAGTGCTTTTGCCATTGGGAACATCTGGACGCTAATAGGAGGGTGTGTGTGTGTGTAGTGGCACGGTTCTAACACTGTGAATCCATGACATGTAGAACTGGGATCTGTCAACTGTCAACCACTTATTTTGCTTGATGATGAAACACAGGTGACAGGGGGCAAAGTGAAGCAGAAGCCAAGAGAAGTGGGTGTTCACGGATCATCCCCCATTAATGGCGCCAGGGTGGAACAGAAGTTCACCCTACCCTGTAGATCTTGTCCTTGCCTTCATCTTCCTTTCTAAACATTCTTGAACCAGTCTTCTCTCCCTCCCCAACACTTTCTACAGCCCAGACTCCCACAACCCCATCAACTCCCTATACCCATTCCTGATCTGTATCAGTCAGTGCTTTCTCCATTCTTCCTCCCCTATTTAAAACCCTTTGGTGGTTTTTCATTGCTTCTTTGTAAACACCCAGGTCTTGGCCAGGCACAATGGCTCATGCCTGAAATTCCAACGCTTTTGGTAGCTGCAGCCATAGAATTGCTTGGGCCCAGGAGTTCAAGGCTGCAATAAGCTATGATCATGCCCCTGCAAAACTCCAGCCTGGGTGACAGAGCGAGACCCTGTCTCAAAAAATTAAAAAAAAAATTTTTTTTGAGACAAAGTCTCACTCCGTCGCCAGGCTGGAGTACAGTTGTGCAATCTCGGCTCACTGCAACCTCCACCTCCCATGTTTAAGTGATTCTCCAGCCTCAGCCTCCCGAGTAGCTGAGACTACAAGTGCACGCCACCACATCCAGCTAACTTTTTGTATTTTTAGTACAGATGGGATTTCACCATGTTGACCAGGATGGTCTCGATCTCCTGACCTCGTGATCCGCCCACCTTGGCCTCCCAAAGTGCTGGGATTACAGGTGTGAGCCACCACGCCTGGCCAAGACCCAGGTCTTTAATGCAGCCCACAAGGACCCTTCATGATCCAGTCCCTGCTGACACCTCCGCCCTCGCCTTTCTCTTCTGTCTCTCTCCTTCAGCCACCTTGGTCTTCCTTCAGTTCCTGAAATATGCCAAGCTCCTCCCGCCTACCCATATGGCCTTGGCAATGCTGTTCTTTCCTAGAATGCCTTTTCCCTCTTGAACTTAACATTTTAGCTCAACCATCAGGAGCCTTCTCCAACCCCTTCCGTCCATGAGGCTGCATCTGGGCCCCTGCTACACACTCTCATAGCCCCATCTACCTTTACTTTGTGAAATTCTCACGGTCCGTAATTCTATTTGTGATAATCGTTTGATTTTTTTTTTTTTATTCTTTTTATTTTCTTTTCTTTCTTTTTTTTTTTTAATTTTTAATAATAAAGACGGGGTTTCACCATGTTGGTCAGGCTGGTCTTGAACTCCCGACCTCAGGTGATCCACCCGCCTTGGCCTCCAAAGTACTTGGATTACAGGCGTGAACCACCACGCCCGGCCTGATTTTTTTAAAATGTCTTTCTCTTATTACACCATAAGCTCTCCTGGGGCCAAGGCTGTGAGTCTTGCTCCCTCTGAATCCCCAGTGCCTCGTGGGGAGAGCGAGTAAGAGCTCGGTACAACATTGGTGAGTGAGTGAGTGAATGAATGGCACCTGCCCTGCGTCTGGAACCTCCTTTTTCCCCTTCCCAGTCCTCAGGCCTGACTGGGTGCCCCCTCTCCACAGTGGAAGAGGGCCACGAGGGCCTCACGCACTTCCTGATGAACGAGGTCATCAAGCTGCAGCAGCAGATGAAGGCCAAGGACCTGCAGCGATGCGAGCTGCTGGCCAGGTTGCGGCAGCTGGAGGATGAAAAGAAGCAGATGACGCTGACGCGCGTGGAGCTGCTGACCTTCCAGGAGCGGTACTACAAGATGAAGGAAGAGCGGGACAGCTACAATGACGAGCTGGTCAAGGTGAAAGACGACAACTATAACTTAGCCATGCGTTACGCACAGCTCAGTGAGGAGAAGAACATGGCGGTCATGAGGAGCCGAGACCTCCAACTCGAGGTGAGGGGTGCCCAAGGGTTACTCCGCCAGGGCGAGCCAGGGGGAAACAAATGTCACCGGGGCTCACATGCCCCACAAAGCAGATACAGGCACGTGCACGTGGTCTGCCGGAGCTCCGTGCCCAGCCAGGTGAGAGGAAATGACGGACACAGGGCCTCTGGGGGTCCTAGGTCCGCCATTAGCCTGTGCACGTACCCATAGTGCTTAGTGCTACCGGTGTGGCTGCCTACATCCCCTACGTGCATGGGCAGACATGCGCACAAGGACTGACCCAGTGCGGCTTTCCACCACCGGCTCGGGCCCAGACCCACCTTGCGCATGCGCAGGCAGACCCGGTAGGGCTCCCGGAATGGCTCACTCCGCGAATGAGTTGAACAGATCTACATCTTTCTTTTTTCATTTCTTTTTTTCTTTTCTCTTTTCTTTTCTTTTCCTTTCTTTCCTTTTCTTTTCCTCCCTCCCTTCTTTCCTTCCTCCCTCCTTCCTTCCTTCCTCTCTCTCTTTTCCTGCTTCCTTCCTTCCTTCCTCTCTCTCTCTTTTCCTTCCTTCCTCCTTCCTTCCTTCCTTTCTTTTCTTTCTTCTTTTTTTTGAGACAGGGCCTTCCACTGCCCAGGCAGCAGTGGTGCAATCATGGCTTACTGCAGCCTTGACCTCCTGTCTTAGTCTCCAAAGTAACTGGGACTGCAGGTATCAGGCTATTCTTTTAATTTTTTTGTAGAAAAGGGGTCTCGCTATTTTGCCCAGGCTGGGCTGGAACTCCTGGGCTCAAGCAATCCGCCTGCCTTGGCCTCCCAAAATGGTGAGATTACAAGTATGAGCCACTGCACCCAGCCTTATTCATTCTTTCTGTTTATTGAGTGCCACCATGTACCAGACTTTTTTTTTTTTTTTTTTTTTTTTTTACAGTCTCAAAATGTAAACCCGGCGGGAGTGCAGTGATGCGAACACAGC
>CAUYUD010022566.1:0-18012 GCA_963575295.1 Alouatta caraya
GCACCGGGCCCACTCAAGGAGCGGCTGCTGAAGGCCCCGGGGCCAGAGGTGGACACCTTGTAGGACTTCTGGGTCATCCTGATGGACATGGCGAAGGTAGGAGTGGAGGCAGGCGGGCTGAACCAGGAAGAGATTCCAGAAGGAGCAGAGAAGCTGCTTGGACTGTGATATATTATTTACAAATGCATATGACCTTATACACAAGGTTGAATGCAAATACCCTCTGGGGTGGGCCTAGCTCAGTTCAGGGAGGAAGCTTTGCATGAAAATACTGCAGCCTAGGCTCTCACTTTTTCTTCAGACTGGCATCTAATCCGCATCTTCTGTCACTCAGAGCCTGAGAGGTAGGGTTTTAAACGTTATCCAATCAGCGACGCTGGGCAGAGAATCGTCCAATCAGGCATGCAGCTGAAGCAGACAGGACGGCTTCCGGGATATGGCGGGCCCTTTATCTGGTTGCAGCTGGAACTCCAGGTCTCCTCTTTATTCCTCTGTGCTCTCGGCTCCTAGAAGCCCACCCTCCGTGACCCCGTGGCCTGCGGATCCACAGCTAAGACGCCGGGATCCCCTGGAAGCCTAGAAATGGTGAGAGTGCCCCTCCGACATCTCGAGGGAGGGAAAGGTGTTGGGTAGAACCGCTGGGAAGCGGCTGTGGCGGGACGCAGGCCTCCTCCCAGATAGCTCCACAGTCTGTACCCTGAGTTCTCTGCGCAGCTCGGCCTCAGCCCCCTTCAGCCGTAAAATGGCTGCTGCACTGACAGCGGCGCCGGGCGTCCTGTCTCTTCCCTGCGCGGTGACTGAGCCCTGGCCTGGAGCCCTCTCTGGGCAGCTTTGCCCCCGCTGTGCCGCGTCTCTCCCGGATTGTGCAGGAGCCATGACAGGGTCGTCAGAGGAGAATCCTGACTTGGCGGCGGCTTCATGAATTAAAAGAGCTTTGTTCTGTGGGGTTCCCAGTTCCTCTTTCCTCCTATTAAAAATTTATGGGGGTCTCTGCCAAAATATTAAAGAATTGAATCAAAGACCGGTTCTAGAATTGTAAAGCTCTCAGCTATGGTTTGTGGTTTGTGGTCTAGGGGAGAGGCTTGAAGGAAAGTTTTTTATAAAATGCGCAATGAAGAAAACCAAATTTAGTCATTGGTTAGGTAGAGTTAGGTGGTATCTTGTTTTTTTTAAACCTGAGACGGAGTCTTGCTTTTTCGCCCAGGCTGCAGTGCAGTAGCGTGACTTCTGGTCACTACAACCTCCGCCTCCTGAGTTGACCCGATTTTTCTGCCTCAGCTTCCCAAGTGGCTAGGACTACAGTCGTGATCCACTGTGCCCGGCTAATTTTTGTATTTTTTTTGTTTGTTTGTTTTTCAGTAGAGATGGGGTTTCACCATGTTTGACAAGGGTGGTCTCGAACGGCTGACCTTTTTTATCCGCCTGCCTTGGCGTCTGAAAGTGCTAGGATTACATGAGCCACGGTGCCTGGTCTGTTACTCACTTTTTAACAACAGTCATTCTGACTCGTGTGACATGGTATCTCACTGTAGTGTTTTGTTTTGTTTGTTTGCATTTCTCTAATGTGATGAACATTTAAACGAATATTTTTGCTAGCCACATATTTGTATTTTCAAAAACATCTGTTCTTTTTTTTTTTTTTGAGACAGAATTTTAGTCTTGTTGCCAGGCTGCAGTGCAGTGGTGCGATCTCGGCTCACTGCAACCTCCGCGTCTCACGTTTAAGTGATTCCCCTGCTTCAGCTTCCAGAGTAGCTGGGATTACAGGCATCTGCCACCACACCTGGCTAATTTTTGTAGTTTTAGGTGAATGGGGTTTCACCATGTTGGTTAGGCTGGTCTGGAACTTCTGACACTGGTGATCCGCCTGTCTCAGCCTCCCAAAGTGCTGTAATTACAGGTATGACCCACAGCGCCCGGTCCCCATTTGTTCATGGTTGTTTACCTACTTTTTTTTTTTTTTTTTGAGACGGTGTTTCGCTCTTGTTGCCCAGGCTGGAGTGCAGTGGCGCGATCTCAGCTCACCGCAACCTCCGCCTCCTGGGTTCAAGCAATAATCCTGTCTCAGCCTCCCGAGTAGCTGGGACTACAGGCGCGCGCCACCACGCCCAGCTAATTTTTGTATTTTTAGTAGAGACGGGGTTTCACCATGTTGACCAGGATGGTCTTGATCTCTTGACTTTGTGATCCACCCGCCCGCCTCGGCCTCCCAAAGTGCTGGGATTACAGGCGTGAGCCACCGCGCCCGGCTGGCCATTCACCTCTCTTGCCTTGAAACCTAGATCAGTGCATGACCTGATATTTTGCAATAATCTGCATTCCTTTTAATGAAAAAGGTGATCCTACAGTGTCCAGATTCTGGGTATCAACTCTGGTGGCACCAGCGTTCACTTGAGCTGTGGATAAACATTGGATGACGGCACCGAAGTGTGTTGTTACAAACACGATCGCATGAAACACTGGAACCAAGTGTCCTACGTATCACTGTGCTTCTTAGCCTCCATTTTATACATTTGCTTTTCCTGTCGTTTTTATTTGGATCCAGCTCCAGAAGACAGACTTTCTTCTTGTACCCAGCCAGGAGCAGTGGCCTCTAAGTATCGACTGACAAGGAAATCACTGCAGTTACTCTTCTCTTCATCAAAATAGTTCAAATGACAAATCCTATGTAAGAACTGAATTCCTCTTCTGGAAAGAATGCTGAGAGTTGCACGTGTCTTATTGTGTGGTTCATAAATTATCATAGGTAAGGGCGCAACCACGGGGATGCACTCAGATTCCATGGGAGAACATTTCTGTTCGTGGAGCTAGTGTTTAGGAAAATAGGCTGCATTTGTGAAGTGAGATACAGCTGCCAGTTATTCCGAGCAAAATCATCACTTATGTTGGATTTGCCAGCAAGTCCTCTCACTCTGGATGGGGAGGTCTCCCGTAGTCTGGGGTCCCAGCCATCCTCCTTTTAGAAGCTGGTGCCAGGGAGGCCAAGGTCCCCACCCCTGCCCCTGTCCCATCCCATCCCTGTCCCACCCCTGCCCTGCCCCTGCTCTGTGCCTGCCTCTACCCCAGTTCTCATCCATGCCCTTGCCCTGCCCCTGCCCCCCCGCTCCTCCCCCTGCCCTGCACCTACCCCTGCTCCTGCCCTGCCCCACCCCGCCCCTCCCCTCCCCCTGCCACTCACTGACCCCTGTCCCTGACCTGTGCCTACCACCCACACCCACACCTACTCCTGCCCCTGCCCTGCCCCTGGAGCTCAGTCTGCAGCAGGGTTGCATTCTAGGCTTCCCAGGCCGGAGCACAACTGCCCACCCCACGGCTGCACCCGTCCTCCCTCGGGCCTTCGCACACCTCTGTGGAGCTCGTGGATTGCTGCCTGCCCCTGGCCGGGGCCTTGACTCAGTGGCCTCTCCAGGAGGCCGCACCTCACCTGCCACAGCACCTGTCCCCCACCCACGCCTGTTCCTGCCGATTACCCACTCCCCCAGGGCCCTGGCCCACTTGTGGCTGTCACTGGGCCTGTCTCTGTAGGGCCTGTGGGAGGGCAGTTGGCACCTGGGCCCCTGCTGCTCTGAGCCAGTTGAAGGGGCCACTCTCAGAAGGGCACAGCCCGGGGAACTCGGTTTTGGCCCCTGCGTGGTAGATGACCCATGTGTTCATTGAGCCAATAAATCTATATCTGAATTAAATGTGTGTGTTTCTGTGAATAATAGAGAAAGTTCCATTTCTGGTTATTGAACTGAGAATTTGTTTTGTATTTATAATCAGTTTATTTGCATTTAAGTACAATTGTGCTTTCATATTCTTAGAATAACTATGTTTCGATTTTAATTTTTCATATCAGTTTAAGTTTAATGGTAAATATAAGTTATTCTGTTTCTCAGCTCTATCCTGCTCAAGATTATCCTTAACGATTTCTCTTTAGATAATTATATTTAACCAAATGGCTCTATCAGTTTGCCTTTTATGTTATAATTATCTTAAGTTTTCATTATGTACTGGGAAATATGAAATTACTTCTTACACATTAAACCTGGGGACATTTAGAACCCGATGAGTTAGAAGCAGTATTTTTAGAAATGTGTGCTAACTTGGTCATAGTTACCATAGGTCTTGAAAGAAATCCAAGTCTGATTTTATTCCTAAAACTGTCATGGTCTGCAGCAAGGTAGAAAAAGTCCAGCCTTTGTATTACCTCCTCAGAAACGATAGAGATTTTACCGCCTTCCTGCTTGTGGGGAACAAGGGACGGGGGACGGTGGTGGGAAGTAGCCCCAGCCTCAGGCATCCTCTTGAAGGACGGGGGGATTGGTGATGATTGAGCGCCGTTTGGAGAAGTGCTTTACGGGGGTGTTACAGACGTGCAGACACAGACACACGGGTTTTAGAGAAGAATGATGGAGCACCGGTTAGTTGCCACACACTCAGCTGGAAGCTGAAGATAAACATAGAGCAGAACACCTCTCAGACCAGGCCGGTGGCTCCTGTCCACCTGAGAGGCAGATTCTAGACAGGCAGGCGCAAAACAGCACCACATGGCTAAAACTGGGTCCTGCTTCCACTGGCGTCCTCAGCACTTGTGACTGGGGCTTGATTATGAATGTGATCATGGACTGTTGGGGGATCAGTGTTTGAAAGGAGCAAGCATATAAAAATATGCAAATTTTTATGGATGTTATAAGGGAAAAAGGTTTCATGGTGAAGAAGACTGTGTATGTTAACCATGCAGTGACCACCATTGACAAGTGCACATACATGTGCATCTTTACACGTCACGTATGCACATGTGTGTGCACCTCATGAACTCTCAACACATGTACAACATAAAGGCACACATCACATCAGTGTGCACCACATATATGTACACAAGACATAAGCTTACAACATACCTTCAAGACACCACACATATGTACACACCACGTGCACACACATCACATAAATATACCTCATACTTATCTGTATACACCACACATGCACACATGTACAGACTGCACAGCACGCATGTACACACATTACTTGAACATATTACATACAAGTACACAACACATTCATGCACAATGCACACGTATACAGCACACCTGCAACTAATACATATGGGACACGTGTACACAACAGATACAATTACACAATACTCACATGTACACAACATACTGTGCATATGTACAGAACACTCATATACCTGCACATACCCCCCCACAGACAAGTGTGCACCACATATACATATTCACATACCATGCACAAATGTATAACATCACACACCATACGTGAACATGCTACACACCTGTACACAAGACATATAAGTACACAACATACCACATATACCTGCTCACACTACACACATACACATGTGTGGACACCATGCACACACAGACCATGCAACTGGACACACCTGTGTATACAACACTCAGGTTCACAACACACATGTGTACAACACAAATATGTTCACAGGTATATAACACACATGTGAACATACCACACATACATGTTTACACCACACACATGCAGATGTGTGAATGCCGTGCATGCACACACCACACAACTAGATCCATCTGTGTACACAACACATAGGTTCACAGCATGTGTGCACAACCCATGTGTATACCACACAAGTGTGTGTACATCTGTGTATATAACATATGGCACGTGTATATGACATGTATGCACATACCACATGTGTATAAAGCCCCCAAATCTCATGCACACACACCACATGCACATACCACTAACAATACACAATACACACGTGTACACTATGTGCACACTGCACATGTATGCATCACCAGTGCATCTGAGCACATCTTACTCGTGTAAATACTCCCACGTGTACAAACCACACATCACATGCGTGTATACAAGGAACACACATGGAGAGCCTCTGTATGCAGACAGGCATGCACACAGCTCCAATGTGCTGTACACACCACATACATGTCTACACAGTACACAAGTACAACACACGTGCACCCACACCGGGCTCTTTAGGGTTGGGTCTGCTAGAGCTAACCTCCTTACTTCACTTTCACAACCAGAATGTAGAGAAAGGAAACGGCCCACACCCTGGTGTCTGGCAGTTTTGAAACTTACTGAGGAGTGGCCACAGTTTGCTTAAGGATGGGTCAGAATAGCTTCATTTATTTTCACTTTTGAAAGAGGAGATTCCCTTTCTGGAGTCCGTCTGTCGTATGGATTAAATGAGTAATGCAGTGTTTTGTGGTTGAGAGGATCGAGGAGGACCGTGGTGTCTTCACAAGGGCAGAGTCTGAGCACGTTTCAGTGTAAGTCAGATCCATTAAGTGTGGGGTCTCTGGCATCCTTCATGCTGAGGTCAGTGGGCCGTGCGCCTGCCTGACTCCTGGCACACTTACACGATTGCCACCCCCACGCATTACACTCTATGCTGTCCGTGGCTTCATCACATGCTTCTGTGACCCACAGTTTATTTCCATTTTAATCACATCTCTCTCAAATGCTTTTTATGTGTCTGCCTTCTCTTTACACAATCCTCCTGTCCACTTGTTCTGGGCGGTTTTGTGTTCTCGGGCAGGATAGCAGACAGGTTAGAGCACCTTGTGTTTGAAGGCAGCACTACCGGCTCTCCCACTTCCTGGGTGGCCTGGGCACGTTACCGAGCTGCTTCATGACTCACCAGCAAGGCAGTAGGGTGGGGGTAGTCGTAGAGCCTGCGTTATAGGGTTCTGGTGATGATCCCATTAATTGATGACTATCGATAAAGACATAGGGATGTTTATAAATATTGTCACAAGTATAGTATTTTAGGTCCCATTATTAATGCTGTTTTCATGCTGCTAAGACATACCCCAAACTAGGCAATTTACAAAACAAAGAGGTTTAATTGGACTCACAGTTGCACGTGGCTGGGGAGGCCTCACAATCGTGGTGGAAGGCAGGGAGGAGCAAGTCACAGCTTACATGGATGGCGGCAGGCAAAGGGAGGAGAGAGCTTGTGCAGAGAAACTCCGGTTTTTAAAAACCATCAGCTCTCGTGAGACTTAATTACCATGAAAACATCCTGGGAAAGACTTGCCCCCACGATTCAGTTACCTCCAACCAGGTCCCTCTCACAATTCATGGGAACTCAAGATGAGACCTGGGTGAGGACACAGCCAACCATGTCACCTTGCTTTATTAAAGACAGGGCAGTGCCAGTAGTACTATATGATACCTTGCACAACTTTTATTCTTAATTTTTCTAATAAGCCGCCATACGAAGAACATAAGTCCCAAACATCTTGTGTGGTTGGGTAGGTTTTATCTTAGTAGGACCGTTTAAATATGGGATGCATTGTGACTTCTATGGAATGAAGCATGGCATCACCAACCGCTAGTAACACAGCGTACACTTCCGTATTAGCTGGAAACACGGCCCAGTGTCGTGCAGTTCTGTAAAGGCGTGCTCACAGCAGGCACCGTTTCTGCTGGAATTTTGCCCTTGGACTTAGCTGTGTTCTGGCCAACCGTGGTGCATTTTCACTTTGAGAGAGTTTTGTTAGCAAGACACTCACATGTTCAGCAGTTACCATCTGTCTATAACTTGTCACTTACGTCTTCTGTAGGAGGGTGAACAGTGGGCCCCAAATAGTTATGCCCCCAGCCTCATGCGCTCTGAAAACGTATATGCCAAGAGGAGAATGTTACCTTACATGGCAAAAGGTGGGATTAAGTTCAGGATTTTTAGACATTTTATAAGATTCAATGATGAAAATTGTGTAGGTTCAGTGTGTACAGCTTGATGATTTGATATATGTAGATGCTGTGCACTCTGCCACAGCCAGATTAATTGACACACTCATGACTTACATGGTTACCATCGTGTGTGTGTGTTAGGGACAGATTTCTCTTAGCAACTTGCAGGTAAACAGTACAGTATTACTAACTACAGTGGCCCTGTTGGACAGTGGAGGCAGAACTCACTGACTTGATAACAGCGCTGTCTCCTCTGACTGGTGCCTCATTTCCCTGCGCCAGCCCTAGCCCTGGTAACCACCCTTCTACTTTCTGCTTCTATACATGAGGTCGTGTGACATGTCTTTAACTCAAGGATCTGGTCGAAGGATCCTTAAATTATTTGAGTGGCCCCTACACACAGGTCCACATGTCCTTATAAATGAGAGGAGATGGAGTTTGGAGGCTGGCAGGTGGCGGGCGAGGCTGGCACTGAGACTGAGACGGAGGGATGAGGGATGCAGTCACAGGCCAGGAGCACCTGCAGCTGCCAGAGCCAGAGGAGTCAGGAAGGAACCTCCGGAGCCTGTGGAGGGATTTGATTCTGGACTTGGGGCTTCCAGAGCTGTGAGGAGGTGAATGTACAGTTTTTAGCCGCCAAGTTCGAGGAAATGTTGTCGCAGCAGGCGTGGGCAGCTCATCAGTCTTGTTAGGTAAAGAATGCAGCTTTTTGGGAATAGCTCCCTTAAATACAGGGAATTTGTGCCCCCAGGTTGGAAGTACTTACCTAACTGCTAACACTTACTAGGTGCTGAGAGCTCCTTGGAGGCTTTGTTCCTTTAACACCCTGGGGTACTGCGGGTGCTCCCCAGTCGCTCTGCACTCCAGCTGTTGCCTCACTGCGCGCCTGAACCTGCCTGTGCCCTGACGGCACCCTGGTGTGGTGTGGTGGTCGGCATGCAGGTCCTTGTCAGCTGCCCCGGCATGGCCATTCCTGGAAAAGGCACAGCAGGAGTGACTAAAGACAGGATAGATATGGGCGGATACGGAGTCTGCTGTACTTGGAAATCAAATAGGTAAAAATTAAGTAATTTGTTGGGGTTATATTTTGGCCATTTCTATTATATCAAAATATATTAATGTATTTTAGATTAGAGTGTGAAACATACCCCAAATACAAAGGTAAAGCATATATACCATGAAAACAATCCCGGGTGGTTGCCATATTTTCGTGCCCATATGCTCACCAGTCAGTGTGGTCTGCACTCACTCACTGCCTGGGGACAGACCTTTAAAACTGGATGGCATCACCAGGCTTTCCAGCCCTGTATGTTGCTTAACAGAGGCGTAGTAAACAGTATTCATTCTCAAAGGCTTTTGGAGCACACAGTGTGGTGGAGAAAGCACCTGTGCATAACGTTGTCTGAAAAAGCCTTTAGGAAATGGGACGATTGTATCTCAAAGCGACTTTATCCTTCCCTTCAGGGAAGCTCCTGTGTGGGAGAGGAGCCACGCCTGTGAACCTGTCTATAGCGTATATCTGCATTAGTACACCTGCTGTGAGTTAAAACACCACTCTGTGCCCAGGAAGTGTTACATTTTAATGTTCTTACTCACAATGGTAGGATTAGCCAATTGAATTTCTCAATTGTTGGGTTTTCTGCAGTATCTTTTAATCTAGCATTTTATTCTTTTTCTTAATTTTTAGGCTTATGTTGTGTCTGTTGTTTTGCTTCCTGAGATCTCTTAATTCAGTTTGTGTTCAGTTTCTCCCCTGAAGTGTGAGTCCATCAACCTGTTTGCCTCCATGCTGAACTGATCCGTGGAGTTAGCTTAGAGAAAGCAGGAGCTTTTAGCCAGGCTGGGTTTATATAAAACACACTGGTATGCACATTTCCATAGGAAACTGCTGAGGATCATTCACTTTTTAGAATACCAGTACTTCTAAATTTCCGAGATGAGCGGATGGAAAAATCACTTTTATAATTTCAATTGAGAAAGATGAAGTTGTACCATTCAATCTAGACTTCCTTGGTTCTTCAGTGAAATGTGGAAATACTGATAACTTAAGATACATTTCTTATTTTATTTTTAGTTTTTTGGCTGGAGTGCAGTGGCATGATCATAGCTCACGGCAACCTTCAACTCCCCAAACGCCCCAGCTCAAACAGTGCCCCTGCCTCAGCCTCCCGAGTAGCTGGAACCACAGGCACAGGCACATGCTACTCCTGGCTAATATTTTAACTTTTTGTACTGACGGGGTCTCACTGTGTTGCCCATGCTGATCTTGAACTCCTGGTCTCAAGCAATCCTCCTGCCTCGACCTCCCAAAGTGCAGAGATTTTATGGGTAAGCCACCGTGTGCAGCCCCAAGGTAAGTTTCTTACCATGCAGGAGAGCTTGGGTTTTGTGGTGATGGCTCTGGATCTGGATCTCCTTGTGCATTTTCTTTACCACTTTCAGCTTCTTCACTTGTGCTCTTCACTGTGTCCAGCTAGTGGAGTAGCTGAATTATTTGAGACCATATGAGCCTCTGCAATGCAGAAAAATACTTCATTGGAGTAAGAAATTTATCCATGGTACAAAATAGAATCAACGTTTTTCTTGATTATGCCTGTCTTTGAATAAGTAGGTTATGCTGAGTTTTCACTTTATTTTTGAATTAAATAGAAACACAATAAATCAAATATGCTTTATTCAACCTCATGATGTTAAGTAATGATGCCAGATAAAATCAAGAAAATGACAGACACCTGTGCAAAGGAGCTGTGGTTAGCCGAGCCCTGGCTTCTGATTTGATTGAGGAGAGGCACATAAATTGAAAAAAAAAAAACCGTTATTTAAAACAAAAGATAAGGAAACACAGTGCTATCCCTTAAATTAGAGAATGAGGATGTCAGTTCCGCAAGGTAAAATGCTGTGCTAAGCCCGACGTTCAGAGATGCCTCCACTAACGGGGGTTGTGGAGGCACTGCCAATATTTGAAACCAATAAAACATGAATATTGATTATTTTTGGCATGATAACATGATTTCTCATGCTACTCCTGTATTTTTTTGTGTGTGGTTCTTTCAGTTTTATTTGAAGTATTTCTATCGGCATTTTTCACAAAATTTTTCTTTGTGATGGAGCAAAGCAGGTATTTTCTTTTTTAATTGAAATATGGACACTCAAACAATATTATCTATGAACTCCTTGATGGTGGTGCTCAATAACTGATTAAATGACAGATAGTGATGATACTTTGGTTTTTTTCTTTTTTTTAAATTATCCTTTAAGTTCTGGGGTACACGTGATGTGCAGAATGTGCATGTTTGTTACATGGGTGTACCTGTGCCATGGTGGTTTGCTGCACCCATCAACCTGTCCTCTACGTTAGGCATTTTTCCTAATGCTATTCCTCCTGTATTGTAAAGCTGGTTTGAGTGCCTGCTTTGTGTCATACTATCCAGAAATTAACTGCAGTTTTTCTTAATTTTTCCTCCATTAATCATCACTCTGGTTTGAACTTTGTTTTTTAAAAAATACTTCATTATTTGAAAATGATTAACATTAACATAATGAATTTAAATCCTGTTTTTCCAGCAGTATCACAAAATTAGCACTTTTGAAAATGAAAATGTGCTACGTAAAAATTGAAATGGAATGACCCCAAAAAATAAAAATTGCATTTAAATAGACAGAAAAATGTGCTTCAAACAGGTAAGAAAGGCAATATACTCAAAAACGTTAACTGTTTATTTACATGATATACAGTTTTCTAAACATTAGTTCTTCTGGGAAAATTATTAAGAAGGTTAGCAAGTCAGTTTACATGCTTTGTACACTTACAGGTAAATGAGGTGACCAGGTATATTTGGTATAAATATATTTTGCACACTTACAGGTATATTTGATATAAAATAATTAAGAATGTTATTACTGAAATACATATGCCTTGGGACCAACTCCTAATATTTACACCTTTAAAGATAAAAGTATATTTAATATGCCAGTTTTTAACTCCACTAAAATTTGAGCCTTGACGTTTCTTTTCCATGGTTTTTGACTGCCTGGAATAGTGCCTGGCACACATACTAGGTGCTCAGTAAAAACTGGCTGAAGATATTAATACTAAATTAAAAGATTTCAATTTCACACTAACTCTGGAATCTTCACAGTTTGCCTCACAGACACACATCTCCACTTGATACAAAGTATAAATCTTTTGGAGCATGTCAGTTGAAAAGGAAGCTGACAGTTAAGATAATCCAGTTGCATGTTGTTATAAATCTTTCTTTGTTTTCTTCTTTTTGTTCCAAAGTGACAGTCTCTCTCATCTGAGTTTTTAACAGTTTTGGCCGCCCGCGTTTTCCTGTTTTTGGTCGTGAGGCTCAGCGATCCGTGCAGTCACACTGCGTGCTGCTGTCCCTCTTGGCGGACTTTGTATTCAGATCTGTGGTCTTGGTGATACTGAACACCAGTGTTGCTGGTGAAATCCAGGCGTCGGCACTGCTTCCAGATCTCGTAATGAAGCTCCAAGGTAGCTGAAGAACTCACACAGGCCTAACTTATAAAGAGAGCAATTTTCTAAAATAAATTCCTTATTAAAAAGGAGTCTTCTTACAGTTGCATGTAAAGCTGATTCAGGCATCTTCCGCTGACGTGTTTCAGACGTCAAGGTCGTCACTATGTTGGGATGATGATCCAAGCATGGGAGGGGGTTCTTCCTGTCCCACGGTGTCTCCTCCAGCCTCCGCCCCTTCGTGCCAGGGTTACCGATTTGCTTCAGGTGCCTTTAGGATTCTTGCAGGAAAAAAGAGTCAGTGTTTAGCATTTTACTTCCAGAAGAGCAGTCCTACACAAATCCCTTACCTCCATGTTGCTGACTCTGGGATGCCGTGTGTTTGCAGGAGGCGTGTTAGGGAGGTTCCCAGCATCACCTCAGTGGGAAGGATGGGAGGAGGGGGCGCTGGACAAGGGGACCTGAGGGATGAGGCCTCAGTTGATCCTGCAAGGAGTTCTGAAGACAGGACAAGGTTTAAAGGCCTCTCCTGTGGGGAAGGGACACAGGGTCTTGGAAGTACAGGGTCCTCGAGATGCCGGTAGCTCTGGGCTGAGGCTGTTCCTGAGAGGCTGAGGCCTGGGCAGCCCTGCCACAGGGGTCCACCCTGTACTGGGAAGAATCTGAGCAGTCTTGTCCTCCACTGCATGTAATACTTGGATCCACCCTTTGGGTTGGTTCTGGGAAGAGCTTCTCCCAGGTGAGGTTTCTCTACCAGGGAACTTGGAAGGGGAGGGAGTGGGTGGCGTCCCCCTCTGTCCTGCTGGCCCTGGGGCTCCTGTGTCCTGGTCCCAGCCCTCCTCCTTGGGCCCTCAGGCCACCTCCTCGGCCTCCTGCTTTTCCTCCTTGGTCCCCTGTCCTTTTCCTGCACCCCCAATCCTCCTCCTTGGATCTGGATCCTCCTCCTTAGCCCCCCAGTCCTCCTCCTTAGTCCCCCAGTCCTAGCCCCTCCTGATCTCCTAGTCCTCTACCTCGGCCAACCAGTCCTCCTCCTTAGACCCGAGTCCTCCCCCTTGGACCCTTGTCTTCCTCCTGGGTTTCCCAGTCCTCCTTGGACCCTCGTTCTTCCTCCCTGATCCCTTGGCCTCCTTGGTCTCCCTGTTCCTGTTGGTTGTGTCCTCTTCCTTGACTTGGTCCTCCTCCTTGACCCTCTGGTCCTCCTCTCTGGTCCTCTCCTCTTCTGTGGACCCCAGTCTTCCACCACCACCCACGGTCCTCCTTCATGGGCCCCTCCTGCTGTGACCGCCTGATCCTCCATGGCTCTTGATCCTCTGGTCCCCTGGTCCTCCTCCGTGGTCCCCGGACCTCCTGGTTCCCTGGGCTGCCTTTGGCTCGGGGGCTGCTGTTGCTGGTGGGGGTGTCAGATGCCCAGTGTGTGCTATCCCCTGGAATTCTGCTGGATGGGTTGGGGGGTTCCCTTCTGCCTTTTGTTTCGTCTGTGTTGTCCATGCAACTGGGCTCCATCCAGTCTCCTCCAGAAGGACTTGTGTGGGGGTGACTGCCAGGTAGCCAGCTCCCTGCATGTGGCTCTCCACCCTCTAGTGTCAGCCAGGCCGGCACTTGGGCAGGCATCCTGGGCTGCCCTGGTTCGGGCTACCCCTGGCCCCACAGAGACACTGAGGGCCGGCTGGGCCCGACTCCTCCCATCTGCTCCTACTCAGTCCCTGCTTCCTCTGTCCTGCGAGTGTCAGATGCATTCCTACCACAGCCTTGCTGCTTCTCTTGTCCCCGTGCCCGGCGTCCCCTGCACCAGGCGTCCCCCGTGCCCGGCGTCCCCCGTGGAGCCTGCTATGCAGCGAGTCCTGCTCTGGCATCAGCCTTTGCCGGGCCCGGACCAGCGCCCACCTTGCCCCACCTCCTCCTCTGGGCCACATTCTGTGTGGGCTCTTCAGTTACTACCAGGTCATCAAAACTGGCTAGTTTTGATATTTTTAAAATGTTTGTTATTATACTTATAATAACTTCTGGGTATTTACATCTATTAAGAGGACTTGTTTTACCTTTTTTTTTTTTTTTTTTTACTTAAAAATTTAAACGTCTGCAATCTTTGCCCAATTCTGCACTTTTGTGTTTTTTTAACCTTGGAGAAAATTACTGATTTTCTTATGTTTTGGATAATTTCTCATTGTATTCTTTAGAACTCTGATGGTGAGAATTCTTTAAGGAATATGTTACTTTCATCTTTATCTGTAAGATTTTTGAGATTGTAAAGGCAAGGCATCATTCATAAGAAAAAAATAATTCTGACTATAAGAAAATTTTTCTAAATCATGTAGTGCAAAACAAAATGTAGATAAGTTATTAAATGAATTCAAAACAATGAAATAGAAGATTACTTCCAAAACAAGTAATAGTTGAATGGCCATATTTTTAATTTTAAAAGGCATCTGAACTAAGAAACTTAAAAAGTCCAAAAGGAAAATCTGCAAAGAATATAAATTTACCTTAAAACAAAAAGAATTGTCACTAGTCAAAAACGTGTGAGAAAATGTGCCCCCTCTTCAGGCAAAGCAGGGAGACGAGTACAGACTCTGTGTGTTTCTTTTATTTTTCTTTTAGCAAGTTTTACTCTTTTTCTTTCTTTTGACTTATTGTAATGGTTAAAACTACAAATATGCTATTTATTAGAGATGGTGAGAGTGGACACCTTGCCTTGTTTCCTACCTTAAAGGAAGAACATTCAGCGTTCATCATTAAGTATAATGTCACTGTACATTGCTTTATAGGTGCTCAGTTTGGTTTGATGAAATTCCCTTCTCTTAGTTCAGTGAAATTTTTATCAGGAGTGGATGCTGAATTTTGTGACACGTGGTTCTCATCTATTGTGGTAATAGTGTTTTAGTTTTAGTCTGTTTTTATGGAAAATTACACATTGATTTTGTAATTTGACATAACCTTACATTCTACAGATAAATCCCCTTTGTCACAATGTGTCATCTTTCTGTGTATTACTAGATTCAGTCTGCTAATCTTTTTTTCAGTTGACATTTGCTTCTACGTTCATGTTTGGTGTTGGTTTTTCTTCATGTTGTGCTTTTGCCCGTTTTGGCATCAGGGTATTGGTGCAATCCTGGCCTGTAAATACAAATTAGAAAGTGTCTTTTTAGGCTGGGCGTGGTGGCTCACGCTGGTAATCCAAGCACATTGGGAGGCCAAGGCAGATGGATCCCCTGAGGTCAGGAGTTTGACATCAGCCTGGCCAACATGGTGAAACCCCGTCTCTACTAAAAACACAAAAATTAGCCGGGCATGGTGGGAAGTGCCTGTAATCACAGCTGCTTAGGAAGCAGAGGAAGGAAAATTGCTTGAAGCCAAGAGACGGAGGTTGCAGTGTGCCAAGATTGCACCACTGCGCTCCAGGCTGGAAAACACAGTGAGACTCCATCTCAAAATAAAAAAATGAAAAATAAAAAGTGTCTTTTTATAGTCCCACAGATTTCCTGTGGTATTTGTATTATTTCTTTGGTAAAATTCATACAGAATCCATTTAAGCCTGGAATTTTATTTTGGGGTGTTTAAAATTATAAATTCAGCTTCTGTGATAAAGAGTTATTCACATTATCTGTTCTTGATTGAATTTTGATAGTTTCTGTCTTTCAGGAACTTTGTTCTTTTTATCTAAGTAATGAAATCCTTTGGTAAAAAGTTGTTTGCAGTATTTCTCATGTGTTTAAGTCTTCAGGTTCTGTGGTCATGCCCCTTTTCCATTTGTGATGTAATTTATGTCTTTTCTCTCTGTTTTTAAAAAATAAGTCTCCCTAGTTAATTATAAATTTTAGTGTTCTTTTCAAAAGATGCATTTTAAATCTCACTTTTTTAATGTTTATTTTGAAGTTCGTTGATTTTTGTGCTTATGATTTTCTTAGCACTTGCTTTTGGACTCATTTTCGTTGTTTCTCTTGATTCTTAAGGTGGAGCCTTCTGTTTCTGATCCGGGGTGTGTCTTGCCTTCTGCTGCAGTGTTCCCTGCCGTGTGTTACCTTTGCAGTAATGCTTGAATCCCTTACCGTAACTTCTTATATTTTGTGCTGTTGTGTTTTGTAAAAAGAATGAACAAATAGGTCAGAGGCTTCTATTCTTTCAAAAGGTCTGCTTGCAGGGTTGGCCCTTAGGTGTCATCTGGGAATTTAGATTTAAGAGTGATCCCACCCTTCTCCAAATAACAAGGGTGACTGGCTGTGCCTGGACTGTGTGCAAATGATAGGTTTCCTACTAAGCCACAGCTACTCTGGCTGGGAACCTGGAATTCTGGTTTGGGCCAGACAGGGATGACTCCTTGGCCAACTTCCAAAAGGACCTTGGATGCCAATTCTCTAAAGTACGGCCCTATGCAGAAACATCACACACATGTTGCTGCTTTCTTGTTGCTGGGGTAGTGCATTCCATGTGAACCATCATGGATTAGGTCCTGATGAAGCTCCCTGTAAGCTCTCTGATGAAGACTCCGCCTGCATATTTATCTTATGACCCAGCTGAACATGCTGTTCTAATGTGTAATGCACCTCAGCCATGAACACAATGACGTGTCCAGTCCCAAACTCCCTCCAGTGAATCTTCCAGCCTCCAGGAGTTTTGGGGGGTGCCTGAAGCATGTGTTAATTTAAAATATTTGTTAATTTTTCTTTCTGATTCTTCCAGTGACTACTGGGTTACATAGAAGTACATAGCTTACTTTCTACATATTTCGGGATTTCTAAATACTTATTTTTAAGATTAATTCTGTTGTTAATGGGACATATATATAATAGCAATCCTTTTACATTTACAGAAATTTGTTTCATGATCTTGAATATAGTTTATCTTAGTGAGTGTTCCATGTGCACTCAAAGATATCTACTCTGTTATTTATGGATGGTTCCATAAATGTCAGAACATTTTGTTCTTTTTCATGACTGCATAGTATTCCATGGTGTGTGTGTGTGTGTGTGTGTGTGTGTGTGTGTGTGTGTGTGTATCACATTTTATATATCCAGTCTACCATTGACATGCATCTAGGCTGATGATATGTCTTTGCTATTGTAAATAGTGCTGTGATGAACATACACATGCATATATCTTTATGGTGGAACAATTTATATTCCCTTGGATATATACCCAGTAATGTGATTGCTGGGATGAATGGTGGTTCTATTTTGACTTATTTGCCAAAACTCCCAACTGCTTTCCACTTTTTGATGTGGGTATTCAGCACTATAAACTTTCCTCTTAACACTCTTTGTGTGTGTTCCAGAGATTTTGTTGTGTCTGTCCTCATTAGTTTCAAATAATTTTTTATTTCTTTCTGCCTTACTTTCTTTGTTTACCCAGAAGACATTCAGAAGCAGGTTGTTTAATTTCTTTCTTTTTTTTTAATATATGTATTTTTTATTGCATTTTAGGTTTGGGGGTACATGTGAAGAACATGCAAGATTGTTGCATAGGTACACACATGGCAGTGTGATTTGCTATCTTCCTCCCCATCACCTATATCTGGCATTTCTCCCCACGCTCTCTCTCTCCAACTCCCCACCCCCCCGCTGTCCCTCCCCTTTTTCCCCCTACAGACCCCCGTGTGTGATGCTCCCCTCCCTGTGTCCATGTGTTCTCATTGTTCAACACCCGCCTATGAATGAGAACATGCGGTGTTTGATTTTCTGTTCTTGTGTCAGTTTGCTGAGAATGATGGTTTCCAGGTTCATCCATGTTCCTACAAAGGACACGACCTCATCGTTTTTGATGGCTGCATAATATTCCCTGGTGTATATGTGCCACATTTTCCCTGTCCAGTCTATCATCGATGGGCATTTGGGTTG
>CAUYUD010022570.1:0-13964 GCA_963575295.1 Alouatta caraya
TGTGATGCTCCCCTCCCTGTGTCCATGTGTTCACATTGTTCGACAGTGGGGGGTGGGGAGTTGGGGAGGGATAGCATGGGGAGAAATGCCAGATATAGGTGATGGGGAGGAAGGCAGCAAATCACACTGCCATGTGTGTACCTATCCAACAATCTGCATGTTCTTCACATGTACCCCCAAATCTAAAATGCAATAAAATATATATATATATTTAAAAAAAAAGAAAAAAAAAACAAAACAAAAAAAGAAATAGAGAGTAGTGTGGTTGTTACCAGAGTGAGGGGAGGGAGTGGGAAGACTGAGAGAGGGTAGTCAATTAGTACAAAGTTACAGCCAGAAAGAGTAAGTTTTGGTGTTCTACTACACAGTAGGGTGACTTTCAAATAATAATGTTCATATTTCAAGATAGCTAGAAGAGAACAATTTGAATGTTGTCACCAGAAAGAAATGATATGTTTCAAGTAATGAATATGATAGTTACCTGTATTTGATTATTATACTATGTTTACATGTATTAAAACATTACATAGACTAGGTGCTGTGGCTCACGCCTGCAATCCCAGCACTTTGGGAGGCCGAGGTGGGTGGATCGCCGGAGGTCAGAAGTTCTAGACCAGCTTGACCAACAGGGAGAAACCCCGTCTCTACTAAAAATACAAAGTTAGCCAGGTGTGGTGGTGCATGTCTGTAATTCTAGACACTTTGGAGGCTGACGCAGGAGAATCACTTGAACTCGAGAGGCGGAGACTGTGGTGAGCTGAGATCTTGCCATTGCACTCCAGCCTGGGTGACAAGAGCAAAATTCCATTAAAAAAAAAAAAATTACATAGTACGCCATAAACACGTATAATTACTGTATAAATAAATATATAAATAAAATTTCCTTTAAATCCACTGAATCTATGTACAAAATTTGTATTTGTTAATATCTATTTTTAAGTAAACTTTATGAAGGTGAATATTATGCAGACATTTTTATATTTCACTTCCTATTCTCAAATGTCTTCTAGACTTACTGTAATATGTAATATAATGCAAATGATACTATATACATCGTGAGTCTTCGGTCAGTAATAAAAGAACCTTCTTCAAAATCCTTTCACTCTATAATAATTAGATACTGCATAATTAAAACCTTCTTTTACATATAAACACACACACACAAAACACAAAAGCATATAAGTTATAGTGTAGAGAGTTGGGATATATAAACAGCAACAACTTTTGTGTGAGGTAAATGTGGAAAACACTCAGATTTAGACCTAACTGCACTAAGCATACAGAGACATAATTGTTCATTATTGAACTGGGAAATCAGTGAAGATTAGATGGAAGTAACTTCTGAATTGGGCCCCAGAATACGAAAAGCTTTCTAAAGTAATGTGGCATTTTTGAAGGGGAATTAATTGCACTCTTTTGAATCACATGGTAATTAGATGGATTAATATAAATATTTATTTTTCTCTGACAAAAGCTCTGAAATCTGTTTGAGCTTAATAGGTTTTCTTGAATATCACTACACTGAATTTCACAATGTGAATGGCACTATGGCTGGTGCTATTAAATAAAATTACTTTTAAAAAAATATTGAATATTTTGATTAGGGCAAAAGTGAACAAATTTTACTGATGATATCCTTGAAGTTCTCAATGTAAAACAGGCTCACTTTCTCTGGCTAGTTCTAAAAATCTGCAATATTCCAAGTATTAATTTGTTCGGTGGTTTCAGCCTAAATATTGTTAGTTATTCTCCAAAAATCTGAGATCCTTGTAGAACTTTTAACATAACGTAAAGCATGTTCTGTTCTTGCATTGTTCTCTTTTTCAACTGTACTTTAAGTTCTTGTCAAGTGGTTTTATAATGCTTTGTTCTTATTCTCACCAAGTAAAATGTCATTCAACACAAAATAAATAATCAATATATGTAAAAATTCAGTTATTTCCATTTTATTATGGTGTATATACCTTTAAGAGGTAAGCAAGAACTGACCCTGATCACATACTTTTTTTCTTGGATCAAATACTTGATAACTCAAAAGTAAATATTTGACAAATCAGTTCACTAGAATAATAATATTTATGGCTCTTTTTAGTATACATAAAATAGATTTTACTAGATTTTCCGTTGATGGTAATATATAACCAAGAAAGTTTCTTTCAATGTAGCCAACAGGCAGGCAGACAGAACAGCAAGTGGCAAAGGAGTATTTCTGCAGACATTCAGTAAAGAAAATAAGTAGAAATCTGATTATACTACCAACATGTCATTGGGGCCTTTATTTGTAAGCCAAAGTAAATAAACACAACCTTGAAGGTCTCAGTGAAATATCCAAAGCTCTGACTCAGCAAAATACTTGTGATGGATAGGTTTGGCCTGGATAGGCTGGGACCTGCAGACGCAAACCTTATTACTGAGCCTGTGGTAGTAAGGATCTCAGGTAAATGTAATAGAATCTTCATTTCTTTGAAAGCCCACCAGCTAATTGCTACTGGAATATACTGCTATTCAAACAGTTAGTTTTTGCTTATTGAAGCAGTATTTTGTGAATCAGACTCAGTCAATGAATAGTCCTGGCAGTGTGGATCTCTGCACATCATTGCTTAAGCAGTAGAATCCATAGGCAGTTAGAAATTACTATTAGATCAGTTTGCCTGTGTCATTCTAGATATATGGCTTAGAATGCTTAAACTGGTTTAAGAATTGTCATGCATTTTATGGTTTGGTTTAATTTAATGTTTTGTAAGTTATGGTACAGTTTGATAAATTTTAATTTCTCTTTCAATTCTATTCAACAATCCTTCTATTCAAGAATTGAAGGAGAAATTCTTGTGTTTCATTCAAATATAAGAACAATTCATATATATATATATATATAAAGAGAAATTCTTACATTTGTTTGTTATATTTTATATTTTGTTTATTGTTCCTATATTTTCTTGTCATATTATATACTACATTCCTACATGTTAAATAGCACAACTTTTTTGTTTCACAGGATAGCTCATTTTAAATATTGCTAGAAATAGAATTGTCACATTATTTTGAAAACGACAAGAAGAAAAAATATTTTTACAGATACAAAAACCTTGAATTTATTTGCACTGTCAATGAAGTCTTCTGGTGATGGATGTTAGGCATCTTTCTCTTTCTTAACATTAAAGCATACCAGAATAAGTAGGATTATTAACCGAAACATATTATGCAAACACAGATTATATTTAAGTAAGTGTGAAAACATTGAACACCCAAATCTCTGATCCTGAACTAATGAAGATTATTCAATATTGCACAGCATGAGTAATTTTGAATATTCTGGAAAAATGATTTAGTGTGCCTTCAACTTAAAAATTATTCTCCTCTTTCATAAATTCATTTCAGAATAATACATATGTTCTACTTCAAAATAGCACAGAGAAAGAAGTCATTTTAGGCATGTATAGCAGATGTAATTTCAAAGCACGTTTAAAAGAAAAGTAAACATTATTGCATGAAACTATTCAGGATTTAATGGCTATATAATATGTAATGCATATACACAAAATATGTACTTTTCTATTAGGTAACAATAAATTTCTACTTTTAGTATATCAGTTCTATTTAAAACCTGAGCTACTGAAATCCCAAATTACATTGTCAGCCAAGATTCGGGTGGTCATGATGATTACAACCTACAACTTTCATTAATAACAGAGGATGATTATTTTCTGCTTGGGGTGACCCATGTAATAGTAGAATAAAGACTCAAGAAAAAAAGATTTGACCAATTTACATGTGTGTGTATGCATATGTGTGTGGCATGTGGCATGTTTGTACTTTATATGAAAATATGAAAAGAGTTTCCTTGACTAAAGTCATATGATCAGTTGTGAACTAGATGCATTTGTAAAGCTCCATTATTCTAGCTGTGATATAAACAGCAAAGATAATGCTAGACAGTTTTAATATACAAATACAATAATAAGAGGAAACCAAACCTTATTAATATCCCAATGCAATTTACTTTATATGTGTTGATATAATTTGAAATATTTATTAAATATTTGAAAATGTATGTGTAACTCTGCATTTTTCTAAGAAAAATATTCGCAAATAGGTGAGGATTTATTCACCAGAACATAAAAGAAAGAAGAAAAATATTTGGAAATGTATTGATAACTTCATTGCTCTAACAAACATACTTGGGAATAGGTGAGGGTTTATTCATCAGAACAAAAGAAAGAAGTGAAAGTTGAGTCATTTGTCAGGACTGTTTTTGCATTTATTTTTGAAAATTATTTTATTACTGTAACAAAAATATATTCTATAGAGGAAGCCTGCAGTAACAAATAAATTAGAGTGAATGATAAAATTTTCCTAGTAATTAATGAGATATTTTACATGTTAACATATAATGAACTGACAAATTTACCTCTTTGTTAAAAATTAGTTCTGTCAACAAAGAGAAAAGAAATGACTGAAGTAGCTCACCAAAAAAGAGAGTCAAAGAGAGAAAGCTCATAAATGAGAACCTGTACTGGTAGAGATAAGCGCAAATACAGAGGGAAAAAATACACTGGACTTCTCTGAACACTCGTTTCCCTTCTGTTTCAAATTGACACTCTGAGATGCATTTCACCAAAGCAACGGATGTGCTGTAGCAGAGAAAGTAAAGCAGCAGAGGAATTATTTCACGATTATGTCAAGATTAAAAACAGAAGTTTTCAAAAATGGTCTTTGTGCATGCCAGTTTCAGTATGTCAGTTTCAATATGGTACTGTGGATAAAAAGGAGAGGAGAATGTTTCTAAACATCAGTTCTAAAAATGGGAAAAATATCTTGACAAAATGAGTATAAATTTTTCTGAGAAAATGTCATTATTAATCTCTAACATACACATCATTATCTCCCAAATATTAGTTTATTTCATTCTGTTTTTCATAGTTTACATAAAAATTTCCAATTTAATAAGTAAAATATATATTATTAAAAGTAGATGTTATATTAATACTTCCATGGTTATTTAAAATAAACTCAAGGTACTTGCATAAGGTTTAGTATTTAGCATGCAATATTTAAATGACAAAGGCTGGCAGGACAGATTGATTTTAGCTTTCTGATTTTTATCTATCCAAACCAGAGAAGTTAAATCAGTGGCCCAGATAATAAATCTTATCACAATAATTTCATATTTGTAGAGTATATGCAATTATTGTATTAATATTATGTTTTATTGTACATGTTCAAATTGTATTATATTTGAACTGTATTAAAACTTTTTGTATACAAAAGTTATCTAGTGAATATTGATTTTACATATTTATCAGTGTTTCGAGTGGAGCATTAGAAAATTTTATGAATTAATTTTAACAGCTTCTTAGAGATTAAAAAAGTACATTATGGCTTTTAATTCTTTAATATTTTACATTTGCAAGGCAGGATTATGTAAAACTTAATCAATGAATAAAATGAATTAAAATATTAGAAGTGATGTCAAAAAGAACACTATCAGACTGGCTTATACATTACAGATATTCTGGTATACATTCTCACTGATATTATTTCAGAGTTATGTTTAGAAATCAAAAATATTTGCCCCCAAGTAGTTTCTAAGGACTGTCTCAAAATTTAGAGAATTTTTTACTGAAAAGGAGAGAGCCTCTCTAATTTAGCCAATTACGTACTTTCAGATTTCTCTTCATCTTAGCTATATGGCCCCTTCTATGAATTTCTATAAAAATCGTATTCTCTGTGTTATTCGAATCTAATATATTGCCCATCATCAGATCACTTATTTATTTTCTCATTCAATAAATATATATTCAGTGTCTCAAACATGCTTGACCTCATGCCAGGATGTACAAAATTAGGCAGACACAGACATTGAATTCGAACATTTAACCTCACCTGCTAGGAGAAAGCCCACTAAGCTAAGGACCACTAATGATTACTCTCTTTGACAAGTCTGAAAAACATGACATCAATTCTAGACTTACTATGTGTGAGATAGGTATTAAGTGGGGTGATTTTAAAACAATCACTGCAGTGCTGGTCTGGTATTCCTTTTTATTAGGCAAATATTCTCAGACAAATTATAACTTCTCTGAGGAGTATTTCTTATTAAAAATGATTCTCCTCTTAGGCTGCTGTGAAAAAAATATTTAGTTATTTAAACTCTATAGACTAAGGAACATGGCAGTTACATATAATTATGTTATCTTATTATATTATGAACATAAATCTTACCACCTTTGTCTAATAAATTTCATAAATTCCTCAGAGAATGAGACTGAACTACATAACAACTTCATTGTGAGAAGTACATGACTTAAACCACACCCCTAAGGTGAGTCCAAATTTGAAGATTTGTGAGAATAATTACTTACATTCAGCTGAGTTTATTTATACTTAATTTTACTACAAGCCAATAAGAAAGCAGTGAAAAAAACGTACAAGATCAGCAACAGATGAGGTTGGAGCGAATGAATCTATACAGTCTCCTCCTTTACATCATTAAACCCTCAGTATCTCCACAGCCACAAGAGTGAGAAACATGGTAGGTCAGAAGAGCCCAGGGTCGCCAGCCCAGGGACTTTTACAGTGATCTAAATTCGGTGGGCTATGTCAGCCCTCCAGCTCTACCTTACTGCCATAAATGAAATTTCATTCTGTGTATGCTTACACATGCTCAGTTTATTTTCTGCTTAACCACTGGGCCTGATCAAGGTTTCAGTGCTAGCAGGTTGCAGTCTGCTCCCACACAAGTAAGTGACTTAGCTACTGGAGTGCAGCAGAGAGGAACCAAGCAGACAGAGCCTGGGAGAGGCAAACAGTGAAGAAAGACTGTCGCCAAGGGCAGGAGGGAGGGGAGGGGCTGTGGATGGAGCGGGGTTGGGGCGAGAGACACAGAGAGACAGATGGAAGCACACAGTAGTCATTCATCCAAGTGGTGTGCCTAAGAATGAAATGAGAATGCACGGAATTCAGGATGGCTGGGGCACAGGAACTGGTTAACAAAGCTAAGCCAGGACAATTTACACGTAATTTTTAAATCTATATTTTTTTGTTTATTTATTTATTTTGAGACAGAGCCTCTCTCTCTTGCCCAGGCTGGAGTGCAGCCGCACGATCTGGGCTCACTGCAGTCTCCACCTCCCGGGCCCACGTGATACTCACATCTCAGCCTCCTGAGTAGTTGGGATTACGTCGCGCACCACCAACCCTGGGTAATTTTCTCATATTTTTAGTAGACACGGGGTTTCGTCATGTTGGCCAGGATGGTCTCGAACTCCTGACCTCAAGTGCTCCGCACGCCTTGGTCTCCCAAAGCGCTGGGATGACAGGCTAGAGCCACCACACCTGACCCAGGACAGTTTAATATAGTGACGGGAAAAATACTCTTAACCAGGTATTGAAAACTGTTTCATCAAAAACCGAAGTAATACAAAAATTACAAGCAGAACTTTGTAAATGAGGTTAAGAGGAAATAGTGGGAGAAAGAAGAGCGATGCTGCGTACTCACAACTGCCAAATTAACTTCTGGCAGAGAACCGGGTGCTTTCATGTTGCACACTCTTATTTCTGATTAATACGCATGCATATTCTGAGTACGCAAACGTTAAAGACTTGTTAATGCTTCATATATTAATTGTCACAATTCAATGCTCTTCTCATTGCTTTTCCTTTTTCATAGGTCGACTTTAAGAAGAGAATTAATTATTTGTATTAAATGAGAATGTTTTCTAATCCAAAAGCATGTAAAAATGCTTTCGGAAAATTACTATTATTTCTATGAAAGTCGTGATAGGAAAAAAGTAATTTCTCAAGGAAAAGTTTTGTCGTAGTCATAAAAGCATATTTTGTGTTGTATTTGTCTCAATATGTTTTAGTTATGTAATGCACATTGTGAATTGACCCTTGTGCATGAGGTGGTCAAATAATGAAGATTCAATATTACCTCCTCAAAGAGTTGTCAGTGGTCTGACAATAATCCAATATAGAGAAGTGAAAATAAGTCATGGTTACATATCAGGCCCTACACCTGACGCCATTACGCTACAAGGACATTAGAATGAATGATTTGTAGAATATACTTGGAAATAATACATTTGGACAGCTACAAATACATTAATAATGGTAGCTAATGTTTATATAAGTGATTACATCTGCCAGGTACCTTTGTAAAATATACACATATATACATAAATGTATAGTTTCTCACATTTAATTTTCATTACAAATATATGGAATAGGTACTTTTATTATCTTTATTTTAAAGATGAGAAAACTCAATTGCAAAGAAATTATTTTATCTTCACAGATGAAAACAGCTAATTTGTGTTTGAATTATTATTTGGGAAGTGGCTGTTTGCCTCCAGAAACCTGCTGTAAACTATCAGTGTATACTAATTTTTTTAGATATTCATAAATCTGTAGATGCCGATATAAACATAGACAATATACCTGAAAATATGAGACATACATGTCCCTGAAGAAATAGATACATTGTGGCATTCTCCTAACCATATCGTCTAGGGTTGTCAAGAAAAGATCTATCAGAGGAAGACTCAAAAGAAATATATCAGGCCTCAGAGAACTGGGTGAAATTTAGATAAATAAAGATATTTTATGAAATCATTCATTGGGTTATGTGTGTGTGTGTGTGTGTGTGTGTGTGTATGCCCTGTATAGATATATTTTAATAAAATTAATTATTTTAGATAACATCAAATGAAAGAGCATTTTCCTTATGTTACATAGGATGTGGAATAGTCAGTTGAATACTCCTGTAAAAATAATTAAAGTAGTGTGTTTAACATCTGGAACCTATGTCAAAATCTTTACAAAAAGAAAAAGCATTTTTGATCCAATCTTGAATCATACTCAAGACAGAAAACATCTACCCCTAATAAAAGTGTGCATAATTTCTTCAAACCAAGAAAACACTTAGATTTTTGCCCTTCTCTTCGAATTTTGTGAAAACAGCAGCTGCCTGCATTTTATGAATGTTTTTTTAGATTCATGGGAATTTTCCCAGTGAGTTTTACAGAAATGATGTAAAATGTAGCATATTTAACGTAAAAACCTTCTCATTTATTTTTAGATTATACCATGTAAGTGCTTCTTTTAAACATATTTTTACTGCAAACTTACTATTTTATTTGCATCAGGAGAATGGTCAAGAAGTTCATTTTATTCATCACTGTATGTTTAATAGCAGTAGGCTTCACAATAAATAAGTATTGAACTGAAGTAAGTTCAGTTAATTACATTGTAAGTAAAAAAAAAAAAAAAAAAAAAAAAAAAACCAAGGGAATAAACAGTGTACCTGATTTTCACTGTGAAGAAAGTAGATGCCCCAAGTATGAGAGTTATTCCAAGCTGTTAGTATCAGTGTAGGCTGATCTTTACTTATCTGGGACCATAAATTCTGAAACATATGAGAAACCAAATAAATATTTGATTATTTATTTATTCTCTAAATAGAAATGGAAGACCAGAACATAAAATTTTAAAACATTTGATTTTAAGACTTCTACACAGCATATCTTGTGAAGACTATAAAAAAGTCAGGAATAACTAATGAAATATATTTTAATTTATCATCAAAATATAAAAGAAAATATATTTTATAAATGAACGAATATGAAAACTGAAAGAAGTTAAAGGCATGTAACTTTGCATTTTTAATTTAAATATAATAAATTATAAACATAAAAGTATTACTGTATGTTATTACCATTTCCATTAGTGTTCCAAATTTTCTACTAGGTTTAAGATAATAATGATTTTTTAAAAAATAGAAGAAAATAAAGGCATATATATTATACAGCTAAAACTCCAAGGCAAAATTCAAATGGATTGTTAAAACATTTCAAAATTCTCTTTTATATTTTGTTATTAATAATTCGACCTAATAAAACAAGTTTCTCTAACTACATGATACATGAGCAGTTTGATCATATACTTTCTTCTGACAAGAGCTAAAGCTTACAAAGAAAGCTTTTGCCTTAGAACTTCTAGAAGGTTGTTTTTCATAGACTTGAGCCCTGCTTAGCAAGCTTATTCCAGCCCGAGATCCTGCTCCCTGCCATTCTCACATTAGCCTCATATTTGTCACACTTTCCTCCTTTGCGCTGACTGGGTTCCTTTGACTGCTTCATTTGGGCCCGAAATCAGGAGAACGCTGCTGACATAACCCAGGAGACTCCTGTCTCATCTCACACCGGGGATGATCAGGTAAAAGCAATGCAAAGTAGTCTGTTGCCCTGACAGAGCAGCAGGAAAGGTGTAACATTTGTCCTCGCTCTTCCTTTGTATTTTGATATAAAAAAATGCTACCAAACCTTTCGTGTGTGTGTGTGTGTGTGTGTGTGTGTGTGTGTGTGTGTATCTGTATATACATATATATGTATATGGATACACACACACACATTCACATACACACAATATCAAAACTGATAGAGAAAAGTAAAACCTATTTTGGAGGATATTCTCACAAAAACAATTTAAAAAGCATCTCAAAAATAAAATTATTTAATTTTAACAGCCAGCTCAAGCCTCATCTTTCCATATTTCTGTGATGTAAATATCTACACCATCCACTTAGTCACCCAAGTTAGAAAATGTGTCTGCAATATCTTCCCTGAATATCTTCTAATAGAAGTATAGTCTTTGTTAAAATACCATTTTATTTATTTACTTATTATAATTTTTTTTTTTTTTTTGAGACAGAGTCTCACTCCGTCATGCAGGCTAGAGTGCAGTGGTGCGATCTCCACTCACCACAAACTCCTCTCCTGGGTGCAAGTGATTCTCATGCCTCAGACTCCCAAGTAGCTGGGATTACAGGTGCCCACCACCACGCGCAGCTGATTTTTGTATTTTTAGTAGAGACAGCATTTCACCGTGTTGGCCAGGCTGATCTTGAACTCCTGACTTCAGGTGATCCACTCGCCTCAGCCTCCCAAAGTGCTGGGATTACAGGCATGAGCCACTGCACCCAGCCCACTGTAATTTATTATAAAATTAAATTTCAGAATCCCACACTAATTTGTGCATTTTTTTATTAAGAGCTGGTATATTTCCTCTAGGGACTAAGGGTCTCAAATACTCAATTTGCATCCAGTATAATCACTGCTGCTACTGTTAAATGCCTACCTCTTTTTTTCTGTAACAAAATCTCTTTGTATTAATATAAGTAATTTAAAACTCTACTGTATGGCAATCAATAAAGAATAAGCCATTTTTAATGTGTTACTTAACCATAAACATAGTGTTCTTACTCTTAGCTGGAAAAGACTGATTTTGCCTTTGCTGTCTCAATTTAAATATTAGTAAGCGTTAATGCTGTGTTAAACACCTTTTCTGTTTGAAGTAACAAGAAAAAATTGGCAAAAAGTTAAATAAAAATATCTATGGACACATCATTACAATTAAGAAAAAGTTTAGCAAAATTGGTGGTATAATCTATCGGAATACAAAAATCAGCATTCTACAAGCAATCAATTGTTAGAAAACATAAACTTACTTAAGATGCATTTTAGAAAAAGACATCAAAATATAATAATTTAGGAATAAATTTACTAATGTGAATTTTAAGGAAAAAATAATATATTATTGAGAGAAGTTGAATAAGCCTAAAATAAATAAAAATATACAACTTATTCACTAGTTGAAATATAGAGTATCATAAATACATTTATTTTTCCAAATTAACCTATAGATTTAATATACTTCAACATCAATTTTCTGTGAGTGCATGTACATGTGTGTGCACATTTGTGTGTGTGAACATTGTCAAGCAGATGTTATAAAGTATATGGAAGTGGAAAGGGCCAAGAATGGCCAAGATGCTTTTGAAGAATATCACGGTGGGACACCTTGATCTATTAGTTGTGCCCTCCAAATTTACCATGGTATCTATTTACTCTCAGATGTTTAACTTGGAAAATGAATCCAGGAAATGTGTGCAGGATTAGTATCCATTTTTTTATCACCTCTAGTATTTATAATTTCTTTGTATTAGGATCATTTCAAGTCCTTTAGTCCAGTTATTTTGAAATGTACAACACACTGCTATTAACTAGTCACTTTACTCTGCTACTGAACATTAGAACTTACTCCAACCTATTAACCAACCTCTCATTATCCCTCCATTTCCACCCAGACACCCTCCTCAGCCTCTGGTATGCACTCTATTCTCTGTCTCCATAAGTTCGTCTGTTTTGGCTCACACATATGAGTGATACCACGTGATATTTGACCTTCTGTGCCTGGCTTATTTTATAGGAGTGTCTCATTTTAAAATGCCAGTCACAGCCTCCACAGTGGTCACATTAAGTGTCTGCAGTGTCGCCTTGCAGGACACACAGTGAAAATGTGCTTCTATTTTAGTCCATTTCTTCCATATGGGGCAAAAATCCATTAGTGGATACGAAAATATCAGAATATTTTCGCCTTTAGAAACTTACAGATGATATTGCTGATGTTCCATCTGTACTCATAGATCGTACATAAGCTATGTCAATATTTGTGAAATGTAACTTTTATTCTCTAGAGAGAAGCATGCTAAGAAATAATATTTAGGTTGGGTTAGAAATAAAACTAAAAGAGAAATGGAAAACTAGAAGCTATGAATTCTGAGGCTAATGAAGTAATTTCAGCATTATGAAACAGCTAGATTGAATTATTTTGAAATGATATTGAATTACTTTCTGGATAGGGATTAAATGAGTGGGCCTGTTGTGGTACTTGTGATTATTATTTCATACTAGTGGGATAATATTAGAAATAATGTGATCTAAATAAAACTATATGTATGTGTGTTTCTAACCAACTATGTGTAGGATGCATAAAATACTAAGAATAACCGATTTACATATGGCATACTGAATAATTTCTAACTCACTGCCTCTATTGTTTGAATATGACTAAAAAACTTTGATCTTTTCTTTTTTAATTTTTTATTATTTTGTGACTCTGATTTCAATGGGCATAGATGATGGGCGACATGTAGCTTCCTGAAGCCCCAAAAAGAACCTGTGTGCTGGACAGCAAATTAGGAGGTGAAGCCCAGTGTCAACACCTAGTGTAAAAATACAAACAACAAACAGCACTCGAATTACCTGCAAAACAGGGATAGGTTTAATTTTCTAGATTTTACTTCTTTGGAATTTCAGTGGAGAAAACAGTGAAATCTTACATTTGTAATAAGATTAACAATAACGGAAACAGAGAAAAGAGAAAAGCAGATTTATGGAGAGTTGTTCAGCTCATTTAAAAATGAAACTCTTGAGCAGTGGCTTCCAACCCTGAGTGTGGTATTAGAAACACCCGGGGCTTTTAAAAAATACTAATACCAGTTTCCCTCCCCAAGGATAATGATTGCTCTTTCATGGCACCTAGATACCGGAATATTAAAAAAAAAAAATTCTCTGGGTGCTTCAAACATGCAGACTACATTGAGAGGTGCATTAAACTCAGGAAATGCTTTTAGTAAAAATCCCTAGATTGGTATGCTTCATTTAGTTTCAGATTCCAGGAAACCTGCTGTATTAGGGCAAGTTTCAGCTCTCTAACACAAAACTCCCCGCATCAAACACGCAAAGTGTGTTTTTCATCAGGCAGAAGTCCAAAGCTAGTAAAAATGACTTTACTGTTATCAGGGTCTCATTCTCCCTTCCAATAAAGGAGAAGAGAAAAAATGCTACAAAAGAAACCAAAACTCAAACACACCGAAGAGTGCTATTTTTCTGTTCTCAGATCCTTGAGAAGCCCCCTTTCAAATATCTTTAGAAAATCTTGTGTTAAACAAATTTAAACACCCTTTCTTTCTTATTCCCTTCCCCTCATCCCTCCTTCCTTCCTGCCTGTCTTCCTGCCTTCTTTCCTTCCTAACTTTTCCTTCCTCCCTCCCTCCCTCCCTTCCTTCCCCTTCCTCTCTTCTTCCTCCCTCCCTCCACTTTCTTTCCCTCTTTCTTTCTTTC
>CAUYUD010022571.1:0-18399 GCA_963575295.1 Alouatta caraya
GGGATTACAGGCATAAGCCACTGCACCCGGCCGAGGAGAATCACTGGAACCCTGGAGGCGGAGGTTTCAGTGAGCCGAGAAGGAAGGAAAGAAGGAAGGAAGGAAGGAAGGAAGGAAGGAAGGAAGGAAGGAAGGAAGGAAGGAAGGAAGGAAAGAAAGGAGGGAGGGAGGGAGGAAGGAGAAACTACCTAATGGGTACTATGCTCACCACTTGGGTTATGGGATCATTTGCACCCCGTATCTCAGCAACACACAATGTGCCATGTAACAAACCTGCACATGTACTCCCTGAATCGAAAATAAACATTCAAAGAAAAAGAGGTGAAGGAGCAGAAAATCATACCCTACCATATAATTATCAGGCATCAAGAAGTTGGGTGGCTCCCACCTACAGTCTAGAAAGATGACGATGGGGACACTTTCAGGCAGAAAATACATTTCATAAAATGCCTCTGGATTATGCTTTGGAAAATGGCATTAGCTGTGGTGGTGATAAATGGTCTTTTCAACCCACAAAACATTCATCAGCTTAACACTCAGGCCCTTCAGGTAGCACAGAGAGTGAACATTGACTGGAAACACGAAATATGGGCCAGTTCACCATCCACTAACTAAAATGTTTCATCTGGTAATCACTCCAGAGCAAGATTTATTTTTGGTTTCACAAACATCTTTTTAGTTTAAATTAGATTCAAGGGATCCTCTCTCTCCATCATCTGACGTCCTGGAATTTAACATTTTTGGGAGCTCTTTTCATTAACCCTCTTATAATCATCTTGCAAAAAGAAAATTACATGTGGAGCTGAACAATAATTATGAACTCCACTGGAAGTTTGGGCTGATGGTATGCTTTGAAGGAAGTGGGCTGATAGTTCCTTGACTACAGGAATTATGAAAAAGTCTGATATAGAAGTGGAATTTCCATTCCCCAACATCATCCCAGGCATTCTTAACTTGCGTTGCAAAGCTCAGCTTGGGCATTACTTCTATTATGGGACCATTTTTTTTGTTGTTGTTGGTGGTGGTGGTGTTTTGAGACAGAGCCTTGATCTATTGCCTGGGATGGAGTGCAGGGTACAATTATAGCTTGCAGCCTCGACCTCCCGGGCTCAAGAGATCCTCTTATTGCAGTCTCCAGAATAACTGGGACTACAGGTGCATGCCACCATGCATGGCTAAGTTTTATATTTTTCATAGAGATGAAGTCTCGCTACATTGCCCAGTCTGGTCTTGAACTCCAGAGCTCAAGTGATCCTCCTGTCTCAGCCTCCCAAAGTGCTGGGATTACATATGGGAGCTTCCATGCCCAGGCAGAGACATTTTTGTTTGTTTGTTTCTGCCCACCCCACCCAGACAGAATCACACACTTCTCCTGGACTCCTATAGCTCTCTGTTGTGCCTTCCTTGAAGTCATCCATCACTTGACTTTCCAGCCCCTTTCTCCAGCATTTTCCACATGCCCTCAGATACCCAGTGCTCATCTCAGTTGTGGCTGAATTCCCTCTGTGTTTGCTAGTGTCCAGCACACAGCAGACATTTGCCAAACATTCTGTAAAGAAATGAAGTGATCTTTCTGTGTGTAGTATGCTTGTTTGGATCCTGAGAGAGCGAAAAAGAAAAGCCTCCAAGAGGCAAGTAGGCAAGTAATAAGAGAGGAAAGAGGGAAAAGAAAAAAAATTGAATTCCATGCCAAATCTCACTGGACACCATTTTCAATATAATGAGAAAGGACTCAAAGAGAAAATTTAAAGGGGAAAAGAATCTTAATGATGAGAAACAAAAACCATTACACATCATATGGCAGGCTGACAAATTCTAGAAACAGATTAATTTCTTTCTTAATGTGGAGCCTTGCTTAATATTTCCCCCTTCTCACAGAATTCTTTTTTAAAAATTTTTATGTATTGATTGATTTTTAGATAGAGTCTTGCTCTGTCACCCAGACTGGAATGCAGTGGTACACTCTTGGCTCTCTGAAATCTCTGCGTCCCGTGTTCAAATGATTCTCCTGCCTCAGTCTCCCGAGTAGCTGGGATTACAGGTGCATGCCACCACACCCAGCTAATTTTTGTACTTTGTATTTGGTTTCATGATGTTAGCCAGGCTGGTCTCGAACTCCTGATCTTAAGTGATCTGCCCACCTCAGCCTCCCAAAGTGCTGGGAATACAAGTGTGAGCCACCACACCAGGCCCTGTTCTCAATTCTGCTTTGCTTTTGAATATAGTCATTTCATTCTGTTAAAACAACTTCAATATAACAATACCTTATATTTAACATTAAGTACCTTAGTCTCTCTCTGTCACTCTCGTCTCCCCTAAACCTTACTCTACATCAACAATGTCCTTGTTCTTCATCAGATTTTCTGAAGTATCATATGTTTTGGAGGACCCAGTTTGGAACTCCACATAGAATTGTGTTTATTTGTATGTGCTTGAAGAAAAGTAATGTTGAGACAAAGTTCTTCAGAGAATAGTTTCACTGTTCCTTGAATTTGCTTGAGTGAGGTATATTCAAATGCCCTGTAATAAATATCTCCTCAGATCACCATCAACATCCACAGTCTCCATTTGTATTTATTTTGGGGATGAGTCTGCATTTCTATAGCTTCCGAATCAGACACATAGGTAGTATCAAACAGCATTTTTAATTTTAATTTTTGTGGGTACACAGTAGGTATGTATATTTACAGGGTGTATGAGATGCTTTGATGCAGTCATGTAACGTGTAATAATTACATCATGGAAAATGGATATCTATCCCCTCAAGTATTTATCCTTTGCATTATGAAGAACCCAATTTAGCACTGTCCAGAAAAATAGTAGTCCACATAAATGATTCTGATACATTTTTAAGTCTTTTCTTTCAGGTTAGCCAACATTTGCTGAAATTTTGCCACATATGAGGCACTAGGGTAGGTACGGTCCACAGGCTTAAAATGAAGAAGAATGAATCTGCAGGGACATAGGTTTAACAGGCCTCACTCCCTCCAAAACTGGATTAGCTCCGTTTGCAAAATCATTCCAAATGAACATACAATAAGTATGCACTTAACATGACTGACAAGTTTTCAAAAATTCCAACTTCAAGTGAAATAATATACAGCAGATTCTCCAACAGCATCGCTTGCTTAAATATCCTTTTGTATAGCATTGATGAAAAAAAGTGATTTTATTCTAGTTCACTTCACTTAAGGTTGCAGTTTCCAAGAACCTACCAACAATGTTAAGCGAGGATTTACTGCACACTCTAAAATTTAAAAAGAAAATAAAGTACTTGCTATGAAAACACAGTTTTAAGATAATTCCCCCCAGCAATTCTTCTTTAAGAGAGGCACCCTTCAATATATCATTTGCAAACTTCAGGAGACACCCCTGAGCACACATATTAAGAAGCTATGGTACCTCGCCTCGAGGAGTGAAGCAGGTATTGCTAATGGCTTTGGGAGAAGGGTATGGCTGGGGCTCCATCAGCAGAGAGAAGGGAGCTCAGCACAATCTGATAGTTAAGAAAAGGCTTCTTGGATCTAGAAACAGAAATTCCATTTGACCCAGCAATCCCACTACTGAGTATATATACAAAGGATTATAAATCATTCTATTATAAGGACACATGCACACGAATGTTCACTGTGGCACTGCTTACAATAGCAAAGACTTGGAACCAACCCAAATGCCCATCCGTGATAGACTGGACAGGGAAAATGTGGCACATATACACCAAGGAATACTATGCAGCCATAAAAAATAATGAGTTCCTGTCCTTTGTAGGGACATGGATGAACCTGGAAAGCATCATTCTCAGTAAACTGACACAAAAACAGAAAACCAGACACCACACGTTCTCACTCATAGGTGGGTGTTGAAAAATGAGAACACATGGACACAGGGAGGGGAGTATCACACACCGGGGTCTGTCACAGGGAAATAGGGGAGGGACAGCAGAGGGTGGGGAGTTAGGGAGGGATAACATTGGGAGAAATGCCAGATATAGGTGATGGGTAAGAAGGCAGCAAACCACACTGCCATGTACCCCAAAATCTAAAATGCAATAAAAAAAAAATTTCTGTCCTCAAAAGAAAAAAAAGGCTTCTCGGAAAAGTTCACTGATTTACATGCCAAATCTGCATATACATATTTTAATCATTTTTTACCTCCATCCATTTATTATGAAATGGAGGATCCTTAAATGACCCATCTGAGTGACTACAGCCCCCTCATTTTGGACACAAATTTCTTGTGTGTGTGTGTGTGTGTGTGTGTGTGTGTGTGTGTGTGTGTGTGTGTCTTTCTTTTTATTATACTTTAAGTTCTGTGATACATGTGCAGAACGTGCAGATTTGTTACACAGGTATACACGTGCCATGGTGGTTTGCTGCATCCATCACCCTGTCATCTACATTAGGTATTTTTCCTAATGCTGTCCCTTCCCAATCCCCCCACTCCCTACTATCTCTCCCCTAGCCCCCCAACCCCCAACAGGCCCTGGTGTGTGATGTCTCTCTCTCTGGACACAAATTTCTAAGATTTTCTCAGACATTCTCGACATGTAGCATTTTGTACATCTTCTCGAAGTACCTCCAAACCGTGACACTTTGTTATTTCTACATTCAATGGCTTGCCGCCTCTTTTGTTAAAACAGAGTGGTGTACCTGTGTCATTCAATTCTGACTCCACCCATCTCCTGCATATCTCATTCATTCCTGTATGGGCTAAGCAAAAAAACCCAACGCCAAACTTTTATAAGTGTGTTAAAATGAAATGAAATAGTGTCAGAGGCTGAAGAACAAAGTAGATAGCATCTGTAATAGTCATTTTCTTATTTCATCTTCTTCTAGGGGCCACAGGGTGGAAAGTGAGTGGGAAGGATTTAATTTCTTGTAGTACTCCACATTCATGTACATTTCAAAGAGCTTCGTTTTTAAACTCCAGTTTGGGCAATAACCTAGTTTATTTATTTGTGGTTTATTTATGTATTTATTTATTTATGCAACTCTAGGTCAGTGATGACCCTGAAAAAAGGGGCACTGAGAAAGTTCCTGGTTGTTCCATTTATCTTTCCCTTTTTGTTTTAATTTTAATCACTGTTTACGTTCCAAACAAATTTAGATTCTATGGAGGTGAGGCTAAGTGATATATAGTTCCTTGATCAGTCAGCCAGATAATAATATGAACCTTAATCACCAAGAACCACATTTACACATATTTAATCTTCCTTTCTTCTATTATTCACTCCATAATCCTGGGAAGAAGAGTGTTGTCATTGGGTCCTGTCTATTTCAACCTTGGCAGCCCTGTAAGAATATTTGAAATACTCATCTCCAAAGACTGACCTAAAAGTACTCGGGAACTAGAGGCAAAGTTAACAGCCATCTGGTACTCTCTGAAGGCTGTCAATTATAACTTATTCTCTGCCCTTTATATTTGATTTCCTCGGCAAACCTTCTACCTACCATGGACATCTTTTCCCAGCCTCCATGCTCCAACTTTGGGCACAAGAAAATGATTTCTACTAGACTAACTGCTAAAATACACTGAAATGATGCCAAAAGGTCTTTCTGTTCCTAACACCTCTAATAGTGTTGGGTTATAAGTGACGCTGTATTAGTTTTCTGTTGCATCTGTAACTATTTACCATGAACTTAGTAACTTAGGCTGGGCACGGTGGCTCATACCTGTAGTCTCAACACTTTGGGAAGTCAAGGTGGGAGGATGGTTTGACCTCAGGAGTTTGAGACTGGACTGGGCAACATAGGGAGACCCCAGCTCTATTTCTAATACTTTTTAATAAAGAAGAAAAACCTTAGCAACTTGAAACAACATGAATTGATTATCTCACAGCACTGGAGGTCAGAATCCAAAATGGGTCTCAATGGACTAACATCAAGGTGTCACTAAGGGTGTCTTCCTTTCTGGAGGCTCTAACAGAGGAATTGTTTTCTAGCCTTTTCTATCTTCTAGAGGCTACTCACATTCCATAGCTTATAACCCTACTATCTTCAAAGCCAGAAGTGGCCTGGCCAGACAGACTTGAGTCTGTCTTACATTGCCTCACTCTGACCATTCACCCCAGCTCTTTTTTTCAACCTATAAAAATCCTTTGATTACAACGAACCAAGAGAATCAATAGATAATGCAAGAGACTCCTCCCAAGGTCAACTGATTAGCGACCTTAATTACATCTGCAATTTTAATTCCTCTTTGCCAAGTTCTAGCGATTATGACACAGACATCTTTGGGGGAGCATTATTCTACTGACCACAGGTACTCAGCACAAGTGGGAAAAAATTTTACACTTACGGATGAAATTGACTGGGTTGAATTTCTTGGGATAGTTACTTGGTTTTGAAAAGACAAAGAGAGGTTATGTTCTCTTTTTATCTTTTCTTTAACCAGAAATAAGAACATTTTCATGTCTATCTTAAGGACAGAAAGCAAGTATTCAACAAGGGAAGCATGTTAGCCTAATGTTTAACCACATTAATGATAAAGGCAGTCACAGCTTGAGAGCTCAGCCTACCTCCTTGCAGCTAGCTGAACACAGACAAGCAATTGACACTCTGGACAAGCACTATCCAATAGAACTTTCTGTGGTGATGGGCATGTCCACATCTATGCTGTCCCATCTGTAACTACTGGCTGCATGTGACTCTTGAGGCCTTAAAACATGGGCAGTGAGTTAAAGGAACTAAATTGTCAATTTTATTTGGTTTTAATTAATCTGAATTCAAATTTAAACAGCCACATGTGACTGGTGGCTGCCACATTGTACAGAACAATTCCAGGCATTTCTAAATCAATGACAAGCTGAAAAATTTGGAATTAATACTATCCATTGTTAAGGGTTGTTTGCAGGATTAAATAAGATAATTTATGTAAAGTATTTAGCATGGCACCTGGTTTATGGTAACTGCTCATGGAAGTTATATTTATTACTACCATTGTCATCACTGCTATTATTATCTTATTTCTTATTGCTACTTAAGACCATTATTATTTACTACTAATAATAAGTATCATTATTTTTATTTGTACCCTTCACATTAATGATTTCCTGCTAATTAGACAATGTTTTCATGTGTCCATAAAGGAGGAAGTGGGCTGGATCACAGAGAAAAGGCATGGAATAAAAACAGCAGACTGGGCTTTCTCTGAGGAGGAAAACCTAAATCACAAGCTCTTCTCTGGATAGGGAATAGCAGGAAATCATGAAATTTGGAAACCAAAAATTCCAACTGAATTTCATGAAGTGCTTCCCCAAGGTAGAGGCATAAAATTTTGTAGGAAAGATCCCTTCCATACTAGCATGGTATGAACTAAGTTCTAAGTCAAGAGTCCTAGAAGTTATTTCTTTATATTTATAAGATATCCACTTAACACAGCTGTAAGTAACCATGTGTGCAGAGATTACAGACAGAGCATAAGCCACTCAAACACTGATAGATCTGACCACAGTCTCGGCCACATAAAAAGTGGAGGTAGAAAGAGTGTGAACTTTGGAGTTGAAGCAAATGGAAATTGAATGCCCACTCTGCCATTACTTACTGGATGATTTTGCCAAATAACATACCCTCTTCAAGACTGCTTCCTTATCATTAAGGAGATTGAATAAACCAGTGTGTTTCAATTTCTTAGCAGAGCACCTGGTATATAGTACTCAATTAATTAAATTGTGTACCTGGCATATTAGAGATGCTTAATACATTTTTGTTGAGTGAATGAATAAATATAGGGACCCAACATGAAATCACTTTATATATCACAAAGAATGGGTATATAGAAATGGTGCCAATGACCTGGGCTCTGAACACAGAGGCACGCCCATGAGTCTTGCTGATTGTGTTCTTCAGAGCAGATGCTGAGATGTAGATTGAGAAGCAAGGTATTAGAAATCAACACTTGGGAAAAGAAGAGGAGGAAGCTGCACTGAGGAGAGAGAAATCAAATGCAATGCAGGTCGCCGTAAGGTCTTGGCCAAGGAGGCAGGGAGCTCTAAGAGATGTTGCCCATGAATTGACTCAGTTTGGGCTGAAATGATGAGGCATTTATACCTTGCCCTTGCTTAAAGACTGGCTTCAGGCTGCCCAGGAAGACTGTGGTCTCACTCCAGGGTGCTCTAGGAAGCTGAAACAGACCCTGCAAATGACAGCTGGAGCTCCCTGATGCCACACTTCTCATAGCTGGACAGAGCATCCTGCTGTGAAGAGGGATCTTGGAGATACATCCTTTGTTCACACCAATGGGACACTCAGATTATTGAGAGCAGGTGAGGGGACAGAAAATGCAATGAACTTTCCCAGGTTCATAATCAACCAGTGGAAAATATGTGATAGGAATCCAAGAGAAACAGAGAGGATGCTATAAGCTAAATTTGGAAATTTTCCTATGTAACTCCTAATAAATTTCTATTCATTGTAATAAGGACATTTATATGAAGAAATAATATTCCCAAACAGATCAGTACAAGACAAGAAATGTGGGGTACAATTGAGAGTAATAGAAAGATTTGGATCAAACAGAAAAAGCTTTCTAATTGCAGTGATTAAAAACTTGGGCAATGACATCATAGTGATTTGGGATCAAGTCCTGATTCTGCAACTAACACATGACTATTAAGTCACTTAACTTCCCTAAGTCCTGGTTTCCTGATTTGTCAAATGGGAACAGAATTGCAATCATTGCATAACATTGTCGTGGTGACTAAATGAATTAATGCACCTAAAGGACATTCTGTTTAGCGTATGATATTCACTCAATAAACTTTAGGTCTTAGTAGTGTTCTGAGCAGACTCTGAGCTTTCTGCAATTTCATAGTGAGGAGAGGTTTGAAATTAATATCAGACTTTTCTTTCTATCAGACACATATATAATACTGTGTATTATTTAAAATTTGTGCCTAAGATATACCTAAATGAAATATTAGTAATACATATGTATTTCTAATGTCATATATTAAGACTCAACATTACCAATAATTTTTATTTCTATTTACAATTATGTCCACTGAATCATAAATTACATAATCTCCAAAGACATTGTTATATACCAGCTTACACTCTCTCTCTTGGAGAAGTGAAAAATGCATTTATGTAATAAATTATCTGAGAAATTTCAGTCAGAAGAATATTCTAGTGTTTAATTTTGTTGAACCTAGGTTACCTAATTTATTTTGGCCCCGTAATCCTTATTTTTCATATGTAGATTAATCAGAACACTTGAAGTTGCAAGAAACAGAAACCTAACTCTAACACACTAAGCAAATACACAGATTTATTGCACCAAGGAATTGCATTGAACAAGGATGAAGTTCAGGCCTGGTGGAATCAAGGGACCAAGTAATGTCATTTGTCAACCTCCGAACCATTTTCTCTGTATCCCCTTCATTCTCAGGAAGATTCTCCTTAAATGGTTAAAACATTGAAATGCCAGTTCTAAGGTTTCTATGACAATATAAATGCTCAGAAGAGAGGGAGCAAAGTTTCTATTGTTGCTGTTTTTGTTTTATAAAAATCAATTTTAGGAGAAGTGTCAGGGTGGCCTCTCAGTAGTCCAGTTTGGACAATATCACTGTGACCAGAATGATGTAAGAATGCTAAATGCCCACCTTAGGTCAGATGTCCACCTCTGGAACTGAAATAGGGTCATTAAAGTCAAACTCATCCAAAGCACAAAGACTTAGAGGGTTAAGCCCAAAATAACCCTATTGCCAGAGAGACCATCTGAGATCTTTGTCTTGCCAAAAACAGTTCCATGCTGAATTTGCAGAAAGGCTTAATTTCTCCTCCGGAGCTCTGAGCAGGGTTATTAACAGTCCCTTTCAAGTCCTCCCTCTGGGAAGCTCTACAAACAGCTGCACTAAAAGGAAGAGGGAGGAAGCACTAAAGCTTTTGGAACCCAGGCTGTGCACCCTCTGGCAGCCCCAGGCTTTATCCAGGCAACCTTGATGTAGAGAAGCAGCATTCAGGCGAGGTTGGAGGCCTGAAGATTTTCAGCAAAGCTCACTTCTGAGGATACCTGCCAGGGAGTGCCCTGTGCAGCCATATCAGGGAATTGAGAATAAAGCTGATATTCAAGAAAAAGACTGTGATTTATTTTAGGATAAAGATTGGCTGGTCAGAAAACATTTTACTTAGGGGAACATGCAATCGTAAGACTTATTGGTGGATGATAATTCATATGTGCCACCATAAAGTGTTGTGAGCTTTAGGCAGGCATGCTTTGTTTGGAATGCACACATCATTATAAGAGCTATGACCAGGAAAGGAACAAGTAGGTGAGCAGCATGGTGTATGGAGGGGTAACTAAACTGGGATGTAGACAGAATTTGCACTAATTCACTGAGTCACCTGGGAGTATTGCCTTCCCCTCAGGGTTTACCTTCTTCTTCTCACAAGTGAAATGGGATAGCAAATAATCTCATCTCACAGATGAACTCCTGTGGTGTTGGCATTGTGTTGCGAAGGAATCTGAGGTCACATCCTCACTCTTCAAGAAACAATTATGTGGCTGTTTTGCCATCACGTGTCATAGCCATTGGAAAGTGCGATTAGTAGCACATCTCTTCTATTTGCTATCCGTGGAGAAGATGATATTTATAATCCCTTCTGGATGGAAATTTCTGTTATTCTAAACACTTCAGTATTTTCCTTGATGCTTGAGACTAGATAATTATTTTTAACTTCTCACAATCATTTAAAATATTATCCACAAAAATCTTCTCTCTTTATTGGTATGAGAACTAAACACAGGTATAAAACCTGAAGCCTCTAGACATTTGATTTGCCAAGGATTTCGGCTTCCCTCCACTGCGTGCTCTGGTAAGTGAACTCTGCCAAACATTAATAAACTACAGTGTTGCAGAGTCATTGCCTCTGGTCTGCTTGTGTTTTTCTTCCTCCCTCAGCCCAGATCACATTGTCCCTTTCTGAGATTCCACAGCTCCCAGAGATGCTAGAAAACTGTATCTGAGCAGCTGGAGAGTTCCTGGGGCAGGGTTTTGATCAAAGCCTGTGGCACTTCAGTTCATTGTATTCTCTTCAGCGAAGCTGTCACTGTTCTTTTTCTTTTACGTCTTTTAAGGGAAGTACTTCTTTGCACAGCAATTCAATTCAACAAACACTTTCTAGTGTCAATTGTGGTAACTTTTTTGTGCTAAGTGCAAGAGAAAAATAAAGATGAATAAAACATAGTCTGTGTCCTTGAAGGGGTCACGAGTTAGTGAGAGAGATAGACTTAGACACGACAAATGGTGACGAAAATCAGGTTGTGATAAATACTTTAAAAGAGATATTCAAAGACAGAACACTATAGGAGAATAGAACAGAGAAAATCATGTTCTGGGTAAGCAGGCATTGGGTACATTTCCAGAGAGGCTATTTGAGCTTGGCAGTGAAGAAGGAATACTAGGGGGGAAAGAATAATATTTTCCAGTGAAATAAAAAAAACTTATGCAAAAATATGAGGATAGGGAGTACGTAGTGTGTTCAGAGAACAATGAATGAATGGTTTGAGGTGGCTGAGATGCAGTCTCTCGGTAACAGCAGCAGGAGCCAGATGTGTTGTGGGCGCCTGTAATCCTGGCTACTTGGGAGGCTGAGGCAGGGAGAATTGCTTGAACCTGGGAGGCGGAGGTTGCAGTAAGACAAGATCGCATCACTGCATTCCAGCCTGGGCAACAGAGTGAGACTCTGTATCCAAAATAAAATAAAATAAATAAATAAAGGACCTATTATAAATGGTCCATGATTTATAATGTACATTCGTCACTCTACACAGACCACTCCTTATTATTTAAGTTTAATTTTCTACTTGTACTGAGTGGCTATATGGATAGAAGATATATTTAGAAAAATGGAATTTTATCTTTAATACAGAAAACATTTTGATCTAGATCAGTACTGTTGAATAATATGCACTTTGATGGTATAAATGTTCTGTACTGTGCTACCCAATATGGCTGCCTCCAGGCACCTGTGGTTGTTGAGAATGTGAACTATGGCTAACACAACTGAAGAACTGAATGTTTTCTTGTACTTAATGTTAATTTAATTTTAAAATTAAATATCTAGATGTGCCTAGTGTCTCTTATATGGGATAGTACAGATCTAAATGAAGAAAGTATATTAAAATCTGAGATATAAAATTTGATAGAAGTATATCATTTAAAGTACCATTGCAAGAATAAACAAGTGAGACAATTTATTGGAAGGAACTATTGTCAGGTAGGAATGAGATTCACTTTTTCTTTCTGGAAGTTCTGAAATCAAGCAGATGAAAAGAGAAAAAGAGAGCCTGGGAGTTATCTCTTCCTAGAATTAGCTTCTAGTTAGAATTGTTGAAAGAGCCAGGTTGAACAGAGAACGGTTTTGAAAGTAGTTGAAATGAAACAGTAAATTTTAACAAAGTTTAACCCCTAGCCTTAATATTGTTACCGGTGGAGGGTATCCATGTTCTTGGCATCTTGAACAAAGAATTGGTCAAAACACACAGAGCAAGGAAAGAATGAAGCAATAAAAGCAGAGATTTATTGAAAATGAAAGTACACTCCACAGGGTGGGAGTGGGTCCGAGCATAGGGGCTCAAGAGCCCAGTTGCTGCATTTTCTGGGGTTTAAATATCCTCTAAAGGTTTCCATTGGTTACTTGGTATACACACTATGTAAATGAAGAGGATGTGGTAAAGTTACAAAGTCATTTACTGGGTGTATAACCCACATAAATAGGATATTTCCAGTCATAGCTGAAGTGTTTCTATTTGATTTAGTTCTAGGAAGTCCTTATGTTTCCTGCCCAGACCCTATTCTCCTGCCTCGATACAAGTGTATTGATCTTTAACAGAATGATCTTATGGGAGGATTACACAGCTTACGGTATTTAAGGAATAAAAACTTGTGCCTGAGATAAACGTATCTTGTTTTTACTTACTGGCATCCATTTCCCTCTTTTCTGATAGCACCATGCTTTTACTTTGGGGACCTGCCATTTCCACATTCTATGTGGTCCTAATAGAGCTTTAAATCTCAAATCCTGAGCTTGATGGCCCAGGACTGGTCAATAAAAATGCTTTACCAGGCTGAACTCAATAAATGGTTCAGGGATAAACCAAATGAGCCAATTAGAAACTTCCCTGAGACCCTTCCTAGCTGGTAGATTTTTCTCTGAAACAGAAAGCTGAAAATGCCATAGATTTGGAGTTTCCACTGATTATCTTGCAGTTTGCCTCCTTGGGAATCATGTAAGGAGGCGGCAAAGGTAGAAGTGGGTACACATAAATTTCTGTTGTTTCAAGCCAAAAAAAACAACAACAACAACAAAAAAGAAATGGGTACACAGAAAGTCCTGGAGGTACAGTTCAAATCTCTGTGTCTAGCTGTGCCCACATCTCCCAATCCACTCCCCTAGGAATTTAAGAATTCCTAGTACAGGAGTTAATCAATTTCCTCCTTTACTCGGCTTGAGTTGGGTTTCTGCCATTTGCAACTAAGGGCCTGTATGGATACACTCTTACACAGAAGTACAGGTCTCAAGATTTGATAGCTGTTTTCCCATTAATTAAATCTAAATATCTGCCTATGACAGACAGGTGGAATTATGGTTTTTAGTTAGCAATGAAGAATTTTGAAGCAGAGTAATTTTTTTCTTATTATTATTTTAGCAATTAGGGAGTAAAAGAAAAATGAAAGAGAACTTGGAGTTTCCAATATTTCAGTAAATGTCATATAAATGATCTTGAAATAATGCAGTCTGAGAGTGTGCCATCTACTTTAAAATTCCAAATTCAAGCACAGAGTCCCTGGTAATTATAACCACACTAACAACATCATACTTTTGCCACTGATATGTAGGAGGATTAAATTTTGAAATAGAAGTTAGATTCAGAGTTTGCCATTCTGATAGGACAGTCAGCTGTCTTGTCAGCCTTTTCTCCTGTCTCTCATCCACCCATATTGAGGACAAACTGAGGATTACTCAAAATTTTAAAATAGGTGGTCTTGAGTGATTGGCATTTATCTTAGGAATAGGCACGATGTCCATATTGACTGTTTTGTTTATTGTTGGTAAGAATATGGTCTGTGGATTGTCAGATATGCCCTAGGGTCCTAAATGTAAAAAGCAACCCCAAGTGAAAATTAACTTTATCTTAGACAGAGTCTTATTCTGTTGCCTAGGCTGCAATGCAGTGTCATGATCTTGGCTCACTGCAACCTCTGCCTCCCGGGTTCAAGCAGTTCTCCTGCCTCAGCCTCTCAAGTAGCTGGGATTACAGGCACCCGCCACCACACCCAGCTAATTTTTGTATTTTTAGTACAGATGGGGTTTCATCATGTTGGCCAGGCTGGTCTTGAACTCGTGACCTTAGGTGATCTGCCCGCCTCGGCCTCCCAAAGTGCTGGGATTACAGGCATGAGCCACCACGCCTGACCCAAATAAATAAACTTTATCTATGGACCAATAAAATGTTTATTAAAATTTTAAAAAATTTATGGGATTTGTATAATGTGAGTATATTTGCACGATGAGGATGGGAGGAAGTACACAGCAGGGAGGACAGAGCCAGACCAGAGAACACAGTGATTAAAATGATTTTAAGAACAGGGGCTGGAGGGGTGGTACCCAAGAATGAACATCAGGTGGTGCAATGCTGATCAGCAGAACTATGGAATGGCATGGTTGGGGGGGGAGAGGGAGAGAGAGAGAGAGAGAGAGAGTAGAGAGAGAGAGAGAGAGGGGGAGAAAGAGGAGAGAAATACCAAGTTGCATGACAGGGATGAGGGCTGCTATTTAACGAGAAAAGTCAGATCATAAAGTATTAAAAATGACAGCAAAGGAATAGAAGAGGAAGCTTATGAAAGGGGCTCTATAAAAATAGGGAAAATAGTACTCCCCCCCTGGACAATCGGTTGGAGAGAGAAATGTTTTATCTATATGAGATCCAGAATTAGTAATTGATACCATGATGATATGGGGTTGAGTTCCAGAGTTAAACAAGTGGGCTGTTTATGCCATAGAAGAGTGCAGGGTCTCAGCCAGGGCTACTGTGTCCTCTAAGGAACATCTGGCAGGATCTGGAGACATTTTTTATCACAACTGGCAGAGGGAGTTGCTACTGCCATCTAGTTGGTAGAAGGATGGCGGGGTGCTAAACATTCTGCAACACAATGATTCAGACCAAAAATAAGAGTGCTGAGATTACAACTCTGCTAAAAGGCGTCACAACAACAACATTTCTTAAGCTCTTTAGAACTAGGTTCCCTTAACTATAAAGTAATAACAGCAATACCTGCTTCTTAGGCATTTGGGGATTTAATGCGCTAATAGGTGCAGAACGCATGGTGCTAGTAAACCCTCAGAAACACCATCATCATTGGAGTTGTTTTTTTTTTTTCCTTTGAATTATATTTTTTTAATCTTATTTTAAAGTCGGTATAAAATTCACATAGTATAAACTTAGCCATTATATTGCGTGGGACAGACTAAGATATTGACAGAGACAGGATTCAAGGGTAGGGCTTAATGCTAATGCAAAAGAGGATGGCTTTAGTGGTTATCCCTCAGGGTCTTTGATTTCCTACTCCTTCTTTGAGGGGAGCAGTTGGGGCTGAAGAGAGAAAGGAGATGACCTTTAGAAACAGGTTTATTTTTTCCTTCAACTCTGGAAAACCCCTGGGTGTCCTGTTTTCAGATACAGAAATGCTTCCTAGAGTGGGGTCTTTTGTTTAATTGCTTTGTTTACTCTTGGTAAGAATAATTAAGACTTGATCTCAGACCTGGAAAAGTCTGCAAATGTATCTGTAAAGAATACCTTGTTCTCTTTACAAATAAGATAAGAGGCTGGGTGCAGTGGCTCATACCTGTAATCCCAGCACTTTGGGAGGCCAAGATGGGTGGATCACCTTAGCCCAGGAGTTCGAGACCAGCCTGGCCAACATGATGAAACCTCATCTCTACTAAAAATACAAAATTAGCTGGTGTGGTGGTATGCATCTGTAATCCCAGCTACTTGGGACGCTGAGGCAGGAAAAGCTCTTGAACCCGGGAGGCGGAGGTTGCAGTTAGCCAAGAGCACGCCATTGCACTCCAGTCTGGGCAAAAACAGCAAAACTCATCTCTCAAAAAAAAGAAAGATAATTTGGCAAGTAAAAGTCTTCTCTGACATACCAAAGATTTAAATTTACTGTAAAACGTTTGAAATATGAGCATAAATATTCAAATCCAAGAGTTCATGTCAATTTTTAAATATCTGCTATTTTCATTATGCCATCAACTTCATTTGGTAACTTAAAAATGTTTTTGGCCATTTCATTATTTAAAAACATTCTAATATGAAGCTGAAATTATAACTAAGCAAGGAGAAGGGCTGCGTACCCCTTCCTAGGTTAACACTAAAGTGCTCATGACAGGAATGATTCCCAGGCAATGGAGCTGATTTGACTTCCACTGCTGTTGAGAATGATCTGTTTTGTGGCAGGAGGGATGGATAGATATTCCTTTGGGGTACTTCCAACTGAAGGAGAAAAGTAGATTAACCAATGAATATATGTGTGTGTGTGTGTGTGTGTGTGTATGTGTGTGTGTGTGTGTGTGTGTGTGTGTGTCTATGTGCGTATGTATATATATATGTATACATATAATGGATATAATGTGTATATATATATATATATATATATATATATATATATATATATATCTGTTCTATATATGCATATATAAAGAAATAGAGAAGATAGTACTTACCCTGAACAGTGGGTTGAATAAAGAAATATTTTTTATATATGAAGAATCAGTTATATATATTCATTAGTTTTATATATATAGAAACATATTTAGTATATTATAATTTATAATATAAAATATATATTTATATATTATATATAAATAGTGAATCAATATATTGAATATATATTATATATACAACAAATGGATGTGTTATTTATGTATTCTATATGTGTGGAATACATGTATTTAATATATATATATTCATTAGTTAGATGTACATATAGTCATATATAGAATTTATATATATAGTCATATATATTACTAATGGATATATATAGAATATATATATTATGTATATTGAATAGTTATACATAACAGTTATATATGTAAATAACTTTTTAATATATATTGAATATATTCAAAATATGAATATTCAACATATATTGAATACTTATATATACAGTCATATATATAACTAATAGATGTATATTTGAATATATATATATAAATGTATATATATATTTGAATAATTGCATGTGTTATACCTGCACATTTTTTTATTTTCCAAGGTGGAATAAATTGACTAGATCTTAGGAAATTGATTTGTTGCCAGGCTGTAGCAAGGACTGTGTGTGGAGGGGGTATGTGTGTGTGTGTGTGTGTGTGTGTGTGTGTGTGTGTGTGTGTTATTTAAATAAAAATTGCCTGCAAAAGAGTTGGGGAGAGGTGCACATTTGAAAGATTCCTACTCTAGTCAAACTCACTTAGCCCCTTAATCCCTTACATTGGCAGCTGAATCCCGAGGATGTGTTCTGGCACACAGAAGAGCAATAAACAAACACAGATCAGGGCTCCCAGCATCATGGAAAAAATAATCGCCCATTTCTTCTAAATATATTGCAGTAAAACAATAGTGATGGAACATTTGGTGGAAGAGAGAATCAACCAAAAGGAACTCTGACTTGATGGCCTTTAAGCTACAAAAACAAACACAAGATCATCGAAATGGACTGGAATGAATCCTTTAAAGATGACTAGATTTTGAAGGTTTATTAATCAACCTCTTGGACAGACTACCAGACTAATTTTTTATTGTGTTTTAGATTTTGGGGTACATGTGAGGAACATGCAGGATTGTTGCATAGGTACATACATGGCAATGTGGTTTGCTGCCTTCCTCCCCATCACCTATATCTGGCCTTTCTCCCCATGTTATTCCTCCCCAACTCCCCACCTCCCGCTGTCCCTCCCCTAGGTCCCCCCAAAGACCTCAGTGTGTGAATCTCCCCTCCCTGTGTCCATGTGTTCTCAATGTTCAACAACCACCTATGAGTGAGAACATGTAGTGTTTGATTTTCTGTTCTTGTGTCAGTTTGCTGAGAACGATGGTTTCCAGGTTCATCCATGTTGAGGCAGCAATTAATATTCTACCACCCAAAAAAAGCCCAGGTCCAGATGGATTCACAGCTGAATTCTACCAGAAATACAAAGAGGAGCTGGTACCATTCCTTCTGAAACTCTTCCAAACAATCCAAAAAGAGGGAATCCTTCCCAAATCATTTTATGAGACCAACATCATCCTGATACCAAAACCCGGCAGAGACTCAACAAAAAAAGAAAACCTCAGGCCAATATCCATAATGAACATAGATGCAAAAATCTTCAATAAAATACTGGCAAACCGATT
>CAUYUD010022573.1:0-17085 GCA_963575295.1 Alouatta caraya
AGATATAGGTGATGGGGAGGAAGGCAGCAAATCACACTGCCATGTGTGTACCTATGTAACAATCTTGCATGTTCTTCACATGTACCCCCAAACCTAAAATGCAATAAAAAGTATATATATAAAAAAAAAAAAAAAAGAAAAGAACCCAAGTGTACCTTTGATCTCAAACACTGAGTTTTGCCATTGAAAACTCTGACTTATAATATGATGTTTGGAAAGTAATTGAACTTCTGGGCTTCAGATGCCTCTTGAGTATGATCTAAACTAATAATATTGGCTTTTTCTTACGCCAGTGGGAGATGCAGAGCTACTCAAAGCATAGAATTCTAAAGCTCAAAAGTCATCTGGCTTAGTCTAGTCCCAGGTATGTGAGCTCAGGGGTATGAGCTCTCCATCGCAATTGGACCCACACTAAAAAACAAAAAACAAACAAACAAAAAACTCCTCTTCTCCCCAAGGGTAAAGAAACTTCTCTGGCTGATTATTAGGCTATTTTATTAGTCTTATACAAGGAGATGCTCTTTGTTGTTAGAAACATGGTTACTGGAGCTGGAAGTAAGATAATATAGATAGTATCATTTAATTTGGCAAGATGCCTCATTTATTAGCTGTGTGACTTGGTAAATTACCTTGATCATTCTGAATTGTTCATCTGTAAAATGGAATGATAATCCTTCCTCTCTAGATTCATGTAAAAAGTAGAGATTTTTCAACTCTTATGTGCTACTATTACTTATATTTTGTTCACATTTATTCTGGGAACTAACCACTTTTCATCAATGACTCACATTTTCTTTGTGGTGCACCAAGATTCCCAGGTGCTTCTGGCTACATCTGGGGCTGTCCAGTTAATTTCTTCCCACCTGGGATATATAGGGTTTGGTTTTGATTCAAATGGTGCAGATTATGTTTAAAGTCCTTTTTCTGGTGATGAAGCTCAGGCACACATGGAGACAGGCCCAGACATACGTGCAGATAAGTCAATTTTATCTCATGGGTGGTTAGAGCAGGACAGTCACATGAGGTGCATAGAAGCATGGTGTCTCAGCTGCTCCCAACATATGGCTGTTCCACAGCAGGTAACCCAAAGCTCAGCTCTGTCTTTGGACTTTAGCTCAGAGAAAGATCTCAAATGTGTGTTCAGAATTGAGAATACTACTCTCAGGGCATAGATCGAGAATTCATAAACTTTTTCTGTGCCATGGATCTCTTTGGCAGTTCGGTGAATCCCATGGGCTCCTTGAATTCTATAAAATGTCTAGGATTACAATTTTTTTTAAAAACAATTATATTGAAATTTTGTCATTAAAATATTTAAAAAACAAATCTGTGCTATTCTAAGGCATGTATTTTTTATTCATGAACTAAATACAAAGACCAGCAGCAACTAGAATAACTAATTTAAAAGCTGTGATGTACGTAATAGTTATTTTAACATATCTACAAAAAGTGTAATATAATATGAAAGTGCCCATGATTTCTATTGGTGACAAGGTCACAGATACTGCTAATCCTTCTGAGGTTTGTTATCTACAATTGCAATTGAGAGAAAGGCTAAATTTCAGTTAGAGATTAATGAACGTAAATATGTAGTTTTTTCCTATCCAAGTTCCTAGATTCCCCTGGATTCCATCCCAGGTGAAGATCCCAGAGTTAGACAATAATGAAAATAGAAGAAAAGGTAAATCTAAGGAAAATATAAGGAAAGCCATATTTTTTAATATGCAGTTATCTAAAAGTTAATTATATTTGAAATCAATAACAATAAATGTGTTTCAGTTTAGTGATTAGCACAGCTTTTTGTATAGTCTTCTCTCAATAAATGTCTTTTGAAGAAATTAACAAAAACATTGCTTTGAATTGTAATTATCCATCTACTTACCTTTTTGGTCCACTTGTCTATGAGCTTGTTGAGGACATATGAACTGCCCACACATCATTTGCTCAGCTTTATAATATCCTATTAGATAGGAAAGAGAGAGCTCTCATGAATTTCTGGCAGGAATCTATTCAATAGCTGCCATTGGTTATTTATTATAAGTCAGAGATATAATGTCATTTAATACTTACAGTAAGCTTACAGTATACATTATTCCAATTCAATGATGCAATTCAAATGTCATTGAGGGTTTATGTGTAGTAAGCCATGGCAGGCATTGCACTAGGCACAATGTCACAGTGGGGATGTAGAGATGAAAAAGATACAGTTCTTGCCTGCAGATAACATGCAATCCAATAGGGTGGAAAGACATGCATATGCCTAATTATGAGACAAGGTAAATGAGAGCAGGCTGGGGGATCAGCATGACAAAAGACACTGGGGCAGGATGGAGTGTTTATTTTTACAATGGATTTTTCAGAGAAAGCTGAATAGGCTGACATTTGAATTGCAGAGCTAAGTATTTCAGATTTATTATATGGATAGTTCAAAAATATTACTGCTTCCTTCAAACTATATACCAATGCTACATCTCATTCCAAATCACTGTACACCAGATGATAATGATTTTGTAGGAGGCTCTCAGAAGACCATAATGAATTTTGATGTTTTCAGATGAAGTTTAATCAGTACCCCTCTCCCCAACCCCAATGTAAGTGTTGCTCAAAGCATTCAGGTAACATGGACTTCTCACAGAAACAGAAGCATTTAAATACCATCTGTTACCAGCCCAATAATGCTAATCTGAAGCCCTGCTTTGCTGTTGGACTCAGTGGTTAAGCATCATTGTAATGGTCCCTGGTAATTTTTCCAAATCAAAAGTTTTAAAAGATTAATAACACGTAGTAATTGGATCCAACTTTGTTTTCTTGGACCAGTCAAGACAATTAAGGAGTCACCATCCATGCCATGCCTCTGTTTATCCTAATGAGAAGCACCCAGATTGATAATGAAAGCTGGCAGCTTAATGTAGCTCAAAACATAATTTGTAAACTCTAATGACCAGACTGTTAGCCATAAGAATGGTATAAATGGAACTGCTTCTCAGAATATATGCTGTTTTGATGTTTCTTGTTCACTTTGCTTCACTCACTCTAAGAAACATATTGCCTTGTACGTAATGTACTAGGTAATCTTACAGTTGCATCTCCTACTGAAAATATGTTTCTCCCAGAATCGTCTGTTTATGTACATATTTGGCCTTTGAATATGTAAAGTCATGTGATATTTGAGTAGAAAGGGGCTTAAAAGCTCTCTCATCAAAATTGCCTTATTTTACAATTAAGATTCCGAGGCCCAGAGAGAGAGAACTTAACAAAGGCTGTTTGACGCTTTACTAGTAGACCTGGGATAGGACCCAGGCCCACACATTTGCCCCACATTAAGAAGATTTTAGGGAAGCTTATCTTTTATTTTTTTGGTGTACCTTATGCTGCATGATAACATTATTTTCTCTGTCAGGTTTCCAGGACCTTCTGGCCAAGTGCCATTTTGTATTTTGCACCAAATGGAGATATGATGTCATTGGTGAGGCATCCTTTCCTCTCCTTTGACTTCTTACCTTTATTTCTGAATGTCCTTGTTGTGGTGGGTTGAATAGTGGCCCTCGAAAGAACATATTTATGTCCTAATCCCCAGAACCCGTAAACATGACATTATTTGGAAAAAGAGTCTTTGAAAATGTAGTTAAGTTAGGAATCTTGCTCTAGTTTCGATCTGTGTCCTTAGCCAAATTGCTTGTGTAATCCCCAATGTTGGAGGTAGGGCCTGGGAGGAGGTGACTGGATCACGAGGGTGGATTTCTCTTGAATGGTTTAGCACCGTCTCCTTGGTGCTGTTCTCATGTTAGTGAATGAGTTCTCGTGAGATCTGGTTGTTTAAAAGTGTGGCACCTCCCCTCCCCGCTTGCTCCTGCTTTCACCATGTGACGTGCCTGCTCTTTCTTTACCTTCCACCATGATTGTAAGTTTCCTGAGGCCTCCCAAGAAGCCGAGCAGACACCACTATGCTTTCTGTACAGCCTGCAGAATGATGAGCCAATTAAGCCTCTTTTCTTTGTAAATTACCCAATTTCAGGTATTTATAGCATTGCAAGAATGGAGTAATACAGATCTTGGAATGAGATCATTCTTAATTTAGGGTGGACCCTAAATCCAATGTCAGATATCCTTATAAGAGAAGCACAGAGGGAGATTTGAGACACATAAGAGAAGATCATGTGAAAATGGAGGCAGAGATTGAAGTTCTTCTGCTACAAGCCAAGGGAAAGAAAGGATTGCTGACCTCCATTAGAAGCAAGAAGAGAAGGCAGGAATGGATTCTTCCTTATAACCTCCAAAAGGACCAAACCTGCTGACACCCAGTTTTCAGACTTTGGCTTTTCAGCACTGTAGAGAATACATCTTTGCTGTTTTAAGTCACCTGTTGTGTGGTGATTAGTTACAGCAGCCCTAGGAATCAAATACACTTCATAAGGTGTTTTCCTTGGGCCCCACTGAGGACTGGGCATTATAGAGGCCATGTTTATGAGTACTGAGGGGAGCTGACTCATGTTCATATTCTTGTGCCCACAATGACTGGAGCTGTGATGCTGGTAGGTTAGATTACTGCTCTGTGACTCAGTTTTTTCAACTATAAAATGGGGATTGTTATCGGTTATGATAATGTGTATTAATTGTCCATTATAACGTATAATATACATTATATAGTATATTGTATAACTGATAACAATCCCCATTTTACAGTTGAAAAAATTAGCTAATGAGGTAATGTATATCTCATAATGAGACAATGTATATTAGTGCTTAGCATGGGGCCTGGACACAACAAATGTTTCCTAATGTGAACTGATATTATTATAATGTCGTCAGCCTCTTTTGCTTACTTGTTTGCTTGTAGAAGGGGGATTCATAAGTAGTTCCTAACCCAGTGGATGGAGTATGTACTGCTGCTTGTGGTGTGGCAAACTCCACGTAGAGAGGTAGTCCTTTCTGATACATGGGCTCTGCCCTCCTTTCTACCAATGGGTTTTCACGGCCCTGACAGCCCTTGGCCCGATGAACCTTCCTTGAGAAACTCTCTCCCTGCAACATCAAGGGCAGTGGTGCTCATCTCTGGCTATGCGCTGGAACCACCTGAGGAGATTCTGATGGGTTAACGTCCAGGCCCCACTCTAGACCCCTCTGAATCAGAGTTTTCAATAGAACAGGCTCAGCGACCACAGGGAAAAAGGCTCAGTTATGGTTCAGGTAACATACATCATTGGAGTTTCTAATCTGAGAAACTGCAGGGAGCAGGGAAGGAAATAGGAGCCATTCACTAGAGGGGAGTTTTTCTATCTGAGGTGAACTACCAACTTTAAGAAAATTTCTAATCCATCACAGCTGATGGATTAGAAAAAGGATCCAACTCATCCCTTTTTATGGCTGCATAGTATTCCATAGTGTGTATGTGTCACATTTTCTTTATCCAGTCTATCATTGATGGGCATTTGGGTTGGTTCCAAGCTTATTATCATATGTTAATAAAATAGAATGTTATATTAAAATAGATATATTAGTAAAATAGACTAAAAAATGAATTACACAAATTCTACCAAATACCCAATGAGTATTCCTCATAAATGAATTACTTACAAAACAAAATTTAAAACACACACAAACTAAAACTTGTAAATTTTTGGTTATTACTTTAAATAGACATAAGTCATTTTGTCAAATTGCTGAAAAGAGGTTAAGCATATATTCACTATATGAACTAGCAATTCCATTCTATGTGTTTACCTAAGAGAAACGAAAACATATAAGCATACAAAGAGTTGTAAATGAATGTTTTTATTATTATACTTTAAGTTCTAGGATACATGTGCAGAACATGCAGGTCTGTTACATAGGCATACATGTGCCATGGTGTTTTGCTGCACCCATCAACCCATCATCTACATTAGGTATTTCTCCTAATACTATCCCTCCCCTAGCCCTCTACCCCCAACAGGCCCCAGTGTATGATGTTCCCCTTCCTGTGTCCATGTGTTCTCATTGTTCAACTCCTACTTATGAGTGAGAACATGTGGTGTTTGTTTTTCTGTTCTTGTGTTAGTTTGCTGAGAGTGATGGTTTCCAGCCTCATCTATGTCCCTGCAAAAGATATGAACTCATCCTTTTTTATGGCTGCATAGTATTCCATGGTGTATATGTGCCACGTTTTCCTTATCAAGTCTATCGTTGATGGGCATTTGGGTTGACTCCAAGCTCATTATCACTGGTCATTAGAGAAATGCAAATCAAAACCACATTGAGATACCATCTCATGCCAGGTAAAATGGTGATCATTAAAAAGTCAGGAAACAACAGATGCTGGAGAGGATGTGGAGAAATAGGAACACTTTTGCACTGTTGGTGGAAGTGTAAAATAGTTCAATCATTGTGGAAGACAGTGTGGTAATTTCTCAAGGATCTAGAACTAGAAGTACCATTTGACCCAGCAATACCATTACTGGGTATATACCCAAAGAATTATAAATCATTCTACTATAAAGTCACATGCACACATATGTTTACTGTGACACTGTTCACAATGACAGCTTAATTCTTAAGAATCCTAAACTGGTAATAATCTGTCCATCAGCAGGTGAGTAGATAAGTAAACTATGGCATGTCCATACCATAAAATGTTACTGAGCCATAAAAAGAAATAAATTAATGTTATACACAAAACATGAATGAATCTCAAAGTATTATACCAAGTAGATAAACCAGACCTAAAAGACTACAGTCTATATGATCCATTTATGTGCAATTCTAGACAATGCAAAATTATAGTGATGAAAAGCAGATTAGTGATTACCTGAGTTTAAGGAGTGGTCATAGGAATGGAGTGCAAAGGGACAGAAGGGTGTATTTTTTAATGATAGAAATGTTCTATATCTTGATTGTAGTGGAAATCCCATGACCATGTATGTTTATAAAAACTAATTAAACCGGACACTTAAATATATGAATTTCATTTTATATATTATACCTTGGAAAAGCTGATTTTATACTTGCTCTAAAACTTTCTAAATATATACAGTTATATGTCAGAGATATTGTGGGTTCAGTTCCAGACCACCACAGTAAAGTGACTATTGTAATAAAGCAAGTCACACAAGTTTTTTGTTTTTTTTAACCTTTCTTTCTAAAAATATTTTTTTATTGTACTTTAGGTTCTGGGGTACATGTACAGATAATGCAGGATTGCTGCATAGGTACATACATGGCAATGTGGTTTGCTGCCTCCATCCCCCCATCACCTATATCTGGCATTTCTCCCCATGTTATCCTTCTCCAACCTCCCTACTCCCCACTGTCCCTCCCCTAGTCCACCCAAACAGACCGCAATGTGTGATGCTCCCTTCCATGTGTCCATGTGTTCTCATTGTTCAACACCCGCCTATGAGTGAGAACATGCAGTATTTGATTTTCGGTATCTGTTATCATTTTTCCACCAAATGATGATAATAGTCAAAAATGTCAGGAAGCTAGCTCTTTGAAACCTGAGATGTCAAACTACTATAATTTGACTTTAAAATACCTCATTATTTACATGTGTTTATATGAAAATTTTGTACAAATATATTTCCTTCTTCTATATGTTCTATTTTTAATATTTTGAAAAAAATACAATATTCTGCTTATATTTTAACGTCTTTCATCCAATTTCAAATCTTGCAGCATAGAGCATTCAAGTTAAACTGTAAAACTATTCCTTTCTTGTTTCTATCTTTGGGTAGTCAAAAATAATGTATTTTTAGTACATCATATATAAAGAACTTCCTCTGTAAGACATTGATAATTCTAGACACAGTTTCAAGCACAATGATAGTTTTAAAGCTTTTTTTTTTTTATGTTCTATGCTCCTTTGACACAGTTTGGCATTAACTTTTAAGAAATAGTGACCAAATGGCCTCCCTCATCGAAAGTGCGTGCCCTGAGAAAACAGTTTATAAACTGAGCCTGAAATAAATTATTTGGCAGAAATTGTCATATTTTAGAAGAAATCTAGCATGGGGGAAATTTTACACACTTCTATACCTGCAACTTAATACCAAAGATCTTCTATCACCATCATTATTCTCTGTGTTCCCTTCCTAGCTGTTCACCACTCATTCAAGTATGTCTCAGAAAATTCTCATGCAGTTTCATTTTCTATGGGAAGGCACTATAAAACCTTTTTCCTCTGCAACTAAATTCTCTTTTGAAAAGCTTGAATTATTTTTCTTTCTTTTTTAGTTGTGCTTTTGAACACTGTCTCTAAAAGAGCAGTCAAACCTATCATAAAGCACTTTGTTTATGTCCATCACAGTACACAATCTAGAAGAAGCCATAACCTTAGCAAGTCTGCTCCTTTTTTACTCTGCATTGTGTCTTCAACTCAGGGTTTTGTTTTTTTCCCTAAGGATATACCATCACTTATCTTTTTATTTTGTTTTCTTTTCTATTATTTAGAACTTGGTTACCAAGTCTTTGTTGTCGCATCAGCTGCATGCGGATGAAATTTTTCTTGCTCTAGAGGGTAAGTGCAAACATTCATCCTCTGTTTAAGAGCTCCAAGATGATAAATAGCTCAGTAACTTCTGCTGTCTTTTACATAGTTTCTGTGCAATATTTCATGTTTTACTTGACACTATTTTCCCTTCACTTTTCAGTATCTTTGCTCTGTGATAACTATCTTATTTCATTAACCTCTCTCTTTGATTCTGCTAATCTAAGAATGTTTTGTTTGTGTCATTTGAAATGAGGACTGATCATTACCTGATTGTATAATGATTCTCCTATGTTTATTGTATCTGTCTCTTTTCGCTCTTGCCATCCCCTCACCCCTCCGTGATTGGCTTGCCTTACTCACTAGTTGTTTTAATATAAGCAATGATGCTACGACAACTGTTTATTTCTTGACCCTGATTCTTTCACTATCATTAGCAACACTCCAATTTCCCTGCAAGAAAAATCAAGGGGAAGCAAGATTTTAAACATGTTGCTAAAATACATACAGTAAAAGCATGATTATAGTTCTAATAATTTTCTTGATACCTTGTTAATTTCTCAGGTTGCCACACTTCTGTGTAAAACATGTGCACCTATATCTTATGAGAGAAGCGTCATTGACTTTGTAGTGACTTTGGACAACTGGCCCAATTTCTTTCTGACTTCGTGTATCCCACATGGGACGAGATGAGGCTATTTGAGAAATTCATTGACATTAATTCAAATTTGATTCTGCAAAAAAAAAAAAATAATAATAGGAGAGTTCAGTGACAAATTGAGCTAATTGGTTTTTTTGATTCCAAGGGAAATTTTCAGAAACTGACCAAAGTAGGCACTTCACTGAAACATCTAATTAGATCAATATTATTTTACTATTAATGAACTACTGTGTGTACATATAGACATATCCTCCAAGTAATATTTATTCTGCTTCAGTTTTGATATGAGATGAATTATGTTACTCATCAATTGAAAAAAGTTTAGATCCTTAATTTTAGTAATGATTATTATGCTAAAATACAGAAAAAAATAAGAAAATCTATAAAATAGTTTTGGATTTTTTGTCTTTATGTAGCAACCTCAGTAATAACTTACTGCATATTTATTTAATTGTAATTATAAAGTTTGATTTTAATGTTTAAACTATGAAGTCAACTAAACAGCATTTGCAATCTCACCAAGTGTCACCGAATATTTATAACAGGAAATTAGAAGACACATTAATTTCTCTCTTTATGTTGATTCTTACTGCAGTAATAACATGAATAATGCTCTTGAACTTGATTCATTTACCAACTCAGAATAATGACAAAAAGCAACTGGTTCAATTGGAATTTTCCATGTATGATTACACTATTTGTTTATTTTTAAAAAGGTATTCGTTAATTCACCAGTTAATTATTGAACTCTGACCATAAGCCAAACATTGATATGGAAAATGGAAATAGAAAGAATAAGGATGTTATTCCTATACTCACATCATTCATATTCTGTTAGATAGACATAACATACTGCAATGAATGTTCTATACTAATATGATAGAAACATTATAATATATTCCAAAGAAGGAGTTTTCTCATGGAGAATTTGATATTTGTTCTAGACTTTATTAAATATGGATAATTTTGTCACAGAAAATAGTAAAACCACAATCCGCATTAATAGCACAGAAGCTTTAAAGCATATAGCAGGTTTGAGTGCAGTAAATACCAGCAAGCACAAAAGTGAAATATAACATGCATGGAGGGGTTTAGCAGAAGATGAGAATGAAAAGAAGCCTAAGATAATATTGTTCAAGGAATAGACAATCATGATCTTAAAATTTAGATTTTGCTTTGCTGAAAATAAGAAGTCTATAAGATATTGTCCAAATTCTTAGAAAAGCATATAATGCACTCAGCATTTGGCTCTTGACAACTTCTTCAGCCAAATAACCTAGATTCACTGTGAAGTAATTTATGTCTTTGGTATCTTTCACTGCTTACAGTTCTCCAACACATCCGTGACTTTACAAGTCCTAGTTGCTATGGTTGGCACCTAGTTTCTATCTTTCTGCTGTCCTACTTCAATTGGATAGTTCCTACCCTTTCTTCAGATCTTAGCTTACACATCATATCCCCCATAAAAAAAAAAAAAAAACTGCCTAGTTCTAGCGTATTGTTAGGTTTTCCTAAGTGCTTCAACAATAACCATATTTCTATCAAATGCATGATATACCACATCTATAGATTCTTCTTTCAGACAACAAGAGCATTGGGAACAAGAACTATCACTGGTTTAAAAATCTCCTCATACAGTAGAGAAACCTGAGATATTACCTTAACCAAAATATAAAGGTTAGCATCACCAGCACCGTGGCATACAGACCTTGTGGTTAGCATGCACTGAAATGGCACATAATTTCTTTGATGCTCTTGACAAAAAAAAAAAAAAAACACTACCAAATATCATGAACAAACATTACACAAACCCAATTGAGAGGCATTCTGAAAAACAACTGGTCTTCCAAATCTTAAGTTCATAAAAAGCAAGGAAAGACTGAGGAATTGTCAGAGATTTGAGATGACTAAGGAGACATAACTGTATGCAATGTGCAGTCCTGTATTAAATCTTAGAACAGAGAAAAAATATATAGTGGAAAAACTGGTAAAATTGAAATGAAGTCTTTAGTTAATAGTATTGTACCAAAGTTAATTTCTTAACTGTGATAATTGTACTATGTTTATGCATGATGATAAAAATAGGTAAAATCTGTTGAGGTCATACTGGTGTTCTCTGAACTAGTTTTAAAACTTTTCTGCTCGGATCCAAATCATGGCACACACACAAAAAAACTTTTCTTCTAGGGGTTTCCCTAGACAAAACCATTCAGGACATAGGCATAGGCAAGGACTTCGTGACTAAAACACCCAAAGCATTGGCAACAAAAGCCAAAATAGGCAAATGGGATCTAATTAAACTCCAGAGCTTCTGTACAGCAAAAGAAACAATCATTAGAGTTGAACTGGCAACTAACAGAGTGGGAAAAAAATTTTACAGTCTACCCATCTGACAAAGGGCTAATATCCAGAATCTATGAAGAACTAAAACAGATTTACAAGAAAAAACAAACAAACCCATTCAAAAGTGGGGAAAGGACATGAACAGACACTTATGAGGCCAAAGATGACATATATGAGGCCAAAAAAAAGTATGAAATATGCTCATCATCACTGGTCATTAGAGAAATACAAATCAAAACCACATTGAAATACCATCTCACGCCAGTTAGAATGGTGATCATTAAAAAATCTGTAGACAACAGATACTGGAGAGGATGTGGAGAAATAAGAACACTTTTACACTGATGGTGGGAATGTAAATTAGTTCAACCATTGTGGAAGACAGTGTGGCAATTCCTCAAGGACCTAGAAATAGACATTCCATTTGACTCAGCAATCCCATTACTGGGTATATATCCTAAGGATTATAAATTATTCTACTATAAAGACACATGCATACATATGTTAATTTCGGCACTGTTTAGCAAAGACATGGAACCAGCCCAAATGCCCATCGATGATAGACTGGACAAGGAAAATGTGGCACATATACACCATGGAATACTATGTAGCCATAAAAAATGATGAGTTCATGTCCTTTGTGGGAACATGGATTAATCTGGAAACCATCATTCTTAGCAAACTGACACAAGAACAGAAAATCAAACACCGCATGTTCTCACTCATAGGTGGGTGTTGAACAATGAGAACACATGGACACAGGGAGGAAGGCATTACACACCGGGTTCTGTTGTGGGGGACTAGGGGAGGGACAAAGGGTGATAGGGAGGTTGGGGAGGGATAACACAGGGAGAAATCCCAGATATTGGTGATGGGGAGATGGAGGCAGCAAACCACATTGCCATTATATACCTATGCAACAATCCTGCATGATCTGTACATGTACCCCAGAACCTAAAGTACAATAAAAAAATATATAAATAAATAAAATAAAAACCTTTTCTGTGTGTCTATAATTCTCAAAGATCTAGAAATAGAAATACCATTTGACCCAGCAATCCCATTACTTGGTATATATGTAAAAGATTATAAATCGATCTATTATAAAGACACATGCATGCATATGTCCACTGAGGCACTGTTTACAATAGCAAAGACTTGTAACCAATCCAAATGCCAATATAGATATATAGACATAGATAGACTGGATAAAGAAAATGTGACACATACGTACCATGGTATACTATGCAGCCAGAAAAAAGGATGAGTTCATGTCCTTTGTAGGGACATGGATGAAGCTGGAAACCATCATTCTCAGCAAACAGACACAAGAACAGAAAACCAAACACTGCATGTTCTCACCTATAAGTGGGTGTTGATCAATGAGAACACATGGACACAGGTAGAGGAAAATCACACATTCTCTTGGGAGGTGGAGGGCTATGGGAGGGATAGCAGGGTGTGGGAGATAGGGGAGGGATAGCAGTAGGAGAAATATCTAATGTAGGTGACTGAGGGATGGAGGCAGCAAATCATCATGGCATGTATGTAACAATCCTGCAAGATCTGCACATGTACCTCAGAACTTAAAGTAAAAAAATAAAGAAAAAAAAAGTAAAGATAAAAAGAGCTCATGAAATATTTGTTAATGAATCATTTTGCATGATGTTTTGGACTAGAAATAATGATTATCTTCTCAATATTTCTAAATAGCATTTTTCAATGTCTAGTGTACAACTTGCACTCAGAAATCTTTTGTTTTTAATTTTAAGAGACAAAGTCTCACTATGTTGCCTAAGCTGTACTACACTATAGGTTCTCACCACCTCAACTGACAGAAATATTTTAATAACAGATGAATAACAACCATTAAACCTACACTTTAACGTGCTATTACAAAAAAATTCATTCAATGAAATATATTTTATTATGTTCACGATATTAAATAGATATACATAATTCATGTGCACACATTTACATTTCCCAGTGAATTTTTCATGTCCAGATGCTACATATGTAGTCTTACTTCAGTAATCTTTATTAATACCAAATTAATAAATATTGTATAAAGCTAGGTAGCAAGGAAGGAGACAGAATACCTCAGAAAAATCCCATTACTTACAGAAGGAGCTACATTGAGTGGTTTTTGGAGATCAAAGGATACATTTTCTCATAAATGTCAACCATGAAAATCCTCAACAAACACATTCAGTATAATCAAACCATTGTGTGAGAAGCAAACCAAAGACACAGTTTCAGTTTTCATGACATTACTTTTAAAAGCAATAATCCAAAATATTTTATAGGGACACAGAGTTTTTGAAAATGATCCTCAAGAGGGAGTGAGTACAAACAATATCCTGTGATATGCAGTATATCAAAACTTCAAACTCGAAAAGCATTTGTAAAATGCCTGTAAACATTGTAAAGTTCAGATTTATTACTGATTCCTTCTTATTCTAGACTACTTGGACTTTTTGGTTTTTGTAACTATAACATGTATAACACAGCTTGTGGAAGCTAAAGGTCACTTTCTATGTTGTTTCATTTTCACAGACTTGCTGACAAATACAATATTGTACCCAGATGTATATATTCTATTAGATATGACAGGAAAAAAAGGTTAACATAAGCTTTTTAGAAGTGAAAAAAAGGGATGAAATTACCAAGATTCTTTTTCTATATGTCACAAATTGTAAAGACTAATGTACATTTTAGCTTACTTTTGATGTCTGCATTTCTTAAGGCTTTATATTTCTGGTGTTCACCAATTTTTCTAAATATCACACTCACATAAAATCTGGTATTTGTCTACAATTTAAAATATACTCAAATTAAGGTCTGTTCTGTTTATAGGGAACAGAAATTGAGAGACAGATCTTTTTATGTGCACTCACTGGCTCAGTTATATATGGCTCCCTTATAAAAATAAAGGATTTCTAACTGCAATCTCTCAAAGAAAAGACTATACTATACTTTTCTTAAAGGTCAGAGCTACTTCTCAAACAAGTATTAAAGTACTACAGTTTTCCTTTCTCTTCAAGTATCCCTTTTTATTATCTATAATTAGGTCCCTCTTTATTATCCATTAATTGTTTCACTTTATATAAATTCATGTTGATATTTCATTGAATACTTCTCATCTATTTTTGTAAATATTTTGGCTTATTTTTAAGACAAATTCTGGATGCCCAGCTAAAGTACTAGTACTACTTCTGACCGTGAAACCACTATTGCCAGATCTCATTCATTAAATATTTCATATCTAAGTGCTGAAAAAGTATATTTTAAATAAATAAGGCTTGTTTTTCCAAAACTACCTACGACTACTATTAATATTTACAAGCCTTGGAAAGACTTTCATCATAAGAAGTTAAAAGGTTCTTAGGACATATTTCTTGAAATGCAAGATTTTCTAAAATTCTTAAGAATTTTGGGACTTTTTTTCAAATTGATTATAAATGTGACTTTCTAACCTATTCTAGAGGCAAATAATTGACATGCAATTTTAAAATGAGAAATATATAATTATAATCTGAGGTACCATTTATAGTTTAGACTATTAGGAATTCATAGCTGTGACTTCAAAATTTTTGCTTCATCATCATATTAGACACTTTTCTTTCAAAATTGTTGTAATGTATCATGTAATTTTAGAAGCAAACTAAAAATATGTAATCTAATATTCTTCAATAACACACGATAGTTATTCTCTCTGTAACTTGCACATAAAATTAAAAAGTGAAATACTGGCTCATACTTTTTCAACAGCTCAAGTGTTTTTCTAATCACAGTCAACTAGGTTATCACTGAATATCTTAAAAAAGAAACTGGTATAAATCTAGGTTAGGTGTTATATAGCTAACTAACTACCTTGCAAAACGTAACAGTTAGCAGATAATAAGAGTAATTTATGTAAATCTACTACTGTGGCTTATGCTATCTTCTTAGAGTGGTGAAGAACTAGAGAAAAATTGAAACTATTAAGACTTTTTGTTTTTCCCCTCTGTTTTTGGATTACTGGTTGTTTTAAGTGTATAAGGCTCAACTTATATGCATGTGTGTATGTGTGGGGGTGTGTGTGTGGGTGTGTGCACGCATCTTGATTTATATAGAAAAGAGAGAGAGTATCCTGCACTAATTAGAAATCAACTTTGAAATATTTTATTACTAAAGTGGGCTTGAATTAGAGTTAATAAATACAATGATAAACTAAAATAATAATAAAATAAATTTGAGTTAATAAATACAATGATAAAATAATCTAGAAGCCAATACTCAATTGTTACATGGCTTTTATACCACCAAATAATTAACTAATATTTTAAGGCAGGGCATAGTGGCTCACTCCTGTAATTCCAGCACTTGGGAGCCTGAGGCAGGCAGATCACTTGAGGTCAGGAGTTTGAGACCATCCTGGCCAACATGGTGAAACCCCGTCTCTACTAAGAATATAAAAATTAGCCAGACATGGTCGTGAACATTTGTAATCCCAGCTACTTGAGAGGCCGAGGCAGGAGAATTGCTTGAACTCAGAAGGCAGAGGTTGCAGTGAGCCGAGATTGTGCCACTGCACTCCAGCCTAGGCAACAGAGTGAGACTCCCTCTCCAATAAATAAATAAATATTTTAAAATAAAATAGTCCACAAGGTACAAATTACAATTCCTGTATGCTCTTAAATTCATACACATGCAAATACCATTTTTAAAATATTCATAAGTGGTACTGACAAACAGTAGCATATCCTAACCACAAAATAAAAAACTTAAAAAAAAAAAAAGACACCTATACTTAACTGGGAAGAAAAAGTTTTGGATGTTGAATAACCCAAGACATCTTGAGAAGTTTATTCTATCCAAAAGTACAGCGTTTCATAGGCCAAAAGCATGACACATTCTTTGCAACATGAAGCTGCCGTCTTCCTCTGTTTCCTGCCTGTATCACATCTCTCACCCTCTGTAGCATGTGATAGGGGCGCACAGTTGGAAACATCAAATCAAAATGTTATCAGTTTCTAATTTTTCTAATTACCTAATGTGAAAGCAAAGAAATGTGTATCATTATCTGTAGCAATCTTTGATTTTCAGTAGTGAGTGAGTGTGATAAACATGCAATGCTCACAGAAACAGAATCCACTAATTTTAAAAGCACAGGAAAAAAAAGGTAGGGGCCTGATTAGACAAGGTTCCTTCTAAAATAGAATGTTCTCAATTACAATTTTCTTTTCCTTTTCCCTCAGGCCACCTTTCTGAAAATAAATGATTTTAGTATCTACTTGATGTTGTGAGGGACACTAAAAGTTGAGAACATTGTAGCTATGTTTATTTTACTAGTACAGGTACGTTGATGTTCCTCATAGCTGAAGTTTTTTTTATCTCTTATAAAATGACAAAAAACTAACAGTGAGAGTGCTGTAGGAGCCAAACATTCAAAAAGAACAGAAAATTTTTTTTTTAATATATATACTATTTATTGCATTTTAGGTTTGGGGGTACATGTGAAGAACATGCAAGATTGTTACATAGGTACACACATGGCAGTGTGATTTGCTGCCTTCCTCCCCATCACCTGTATCTGTTATTTCTCCTCATGCTATCCCTCCCCAACTCCCCACCCCCT
>CAUYUD010022577.1:0-22028 GCA_963575295.1 Alouatta caraya
GCAAAAGCAAACCAGTTGGCAAAGACCAAAAATGCAATGAAGAAAATGAGTCAACTAATGAGAAAGAAAACCAGCCAGTAACAAAATGGCAGGATCAAATTCACACATAACAATATTAACATTGAATGTAAATGGTCTAAAAGCCCCAATCAAAAGACACAGACTGGTAAAAAAATTTTTGCAATCTACCCATCTGACAAAGGGCTAATATCCAGAATCTACAAAGAACTAAAACAGATAATACAAGAAAAAAAACAAACAACCCCATTCAAAAGTGGGCAAAAGATATGAACAGACACTTTTCAAAAGAGGACATATATGAGGCCAACAAACATGAAAAAATGCTCATCATCACTGGTCATTAGAATAATGCACATCAAAACCACACTGAGATATCATCTCACGCCAGTTAGAATGGCGATCATTCAAAAATCTGGAGACAACAGATGCTGGAGAGGATGTGGAGAAATAGGAACACACTTACACAGTTGGTGGGAGTGTAAATTAGTTCAACCATTGTGGAGGACAGTGTGGCAATTTCTCAAGGATCTAGAAACACAAATTCCATTTGACCCAGCAATCCCACCATTGGGTATATACCCAAAGAACTATAAATCGTTCTACTGTAAAGACACATGGACACGTATGTTCATTGCAGCCCTGTGTACAATCGCAAAGACCTGGAACCAACCCAAATGCCCATCAATGATAGACTGGACAAAGAAAATGTGGTACATATACACCATGGAATACTATGCAGCCATAAAAAATGATGAGTCTGTGTCCTTTGTAGGGACTTGGATGAATCTGGAAACCATCATTCTCAGCAAACTGACCCAACAACAGAAAGCCAAGCACCATATGTTCTCACTCAAAGGTGGGTGTTGAACAACGAGAACACATGGACTCAGGGAGAGGAGCATCAAACACAGGGGACATTTGGGGGGGGTAGGGGAGAGACAATGGGGGGTGGGGAGGGATAACATGGGGAGAAATGCCAGATATAGTATGCACCTAAAGTAAAATAAATAAATTATTTTTTAAAAAAAGAAAAGAACTTTCAACCCAGAATTTCATATCCAGCCAAACTAAGCTTCATAAGTGAAGGAGAAATAAAATCCTTTACGGACAAGCAATTGCTGAGAGATTTCATCACCACCAGACCGCCTTACAAGAGCTCCTGAAGGAAGCACTAAACATGGAAAGGAACAACCAGTACCAGCCACCACAAAAACGTACCCAATGGTAAAGACCAACGATGCAATGAAGAAACTGCGTCAACTAATGGACAAAACAACCAACCAGCAACAAAATGGCAGGATCAAATTCAAACATAACAATATTAACATTAAATATAAATGGGCTAAATGTCCCAATCAAAAGACACAGACTGGTAAACTGGATAAAGAGTTAAGACCCATCAGTGTGCTGTATTCAGGAGATCCATCTCACACGTGAAGACACACATAGACTCAAAATAAAGGGATGGAAGAAGTTTTACCAAACAAATGGAAAGCAAAAAAAAGCAGGGGTTGCCATCCTAGTGTCAATAAAATGGATTTTAAACCAACAAAGATCAAAAGAAACAAAGAAGGGCATTACACATAATGGTAAAAGGATCAATGCAGTAAGAAGAGTGAACTATCCTAAATATATATGCACCCAATACAGGAGCACCCAGATACATAAAGCAAGTTCTTAATGAACTACAAAGAGACTTACACTACCGCACAATAGTAGTGGGAGACTTTAACACTTCACTGTCAATATTAGACAGATCAACAAGGCAGAAAATTAACAAGGATATTCAGGACTTGAACACAGATCTGGACCAAGGGGACCTAATAGACATCTACAGAACTCTCCACCACCCCAAATCCACAGAATATACATTCTTCTCAGCACCACATCATACTTACTCTAAAATTGACCACATAATTGGAAGTAAATCACTCCTCAGCAAATGCAAAAGAACAGAAATCATAACAGTCTCTCAGACCACAGCACAATCAAATTAGAACTCAGGATAAGGAAACTAAAAACTGCACAACTACACGGAAACTGAGCAACTTGCTTCTGAATGATGAATGGATAAACAATTAAATGAAGGCAGAAATAAAAATATTCTTCGAGATCTACCCAAGTTGCTGCATGTATCAATCATTCATTTCTTTTTATTGCTGAGTAGTTTCACTGTATCAATGTATAAGTTTGTTTATACATTCGCCCTTTATAGGACATTTGGATTGTCTCCAGGCTTTTGCAATTATGAATATAGTGCTACAAATATCCAAATACAGGAGTTTGTGTGAACATAGCTTTCCTTTCACTGAAATAAACAACTGCAAGTGGGATTGTTGGTTTATGTGATAATTGCATGTGTAACACTCTAAGACATTGGCATCACTGGCATTTGTTTTTGCATTTGTTCTGTTTGCATGCATTTTTTATTACATGGTTATTTTGTTTAAAAAAAAAAATGTTCTTCAGCTCTTTCCCATCTTGCAAGATGGCAGGTGAAAAAGTTGAGAAGCCGGATACTAAAGAGAAGAAACCTGAAGCCAAGAAGGCTGATGCTGGTAGCAAAGTGAAAAAGAGTAACCTCAAGACTAAAAATCCGAAGAAGGGGAGGCCCCATTGCAGCCTCAATCCTGTTCTTGTCAGAGGAATTGGCAGGTATTCCCGATCTGCCATGTATTCCAGAAAGGCCATGTATAAGAGGAAGTACACAGCGGCTAAATCCAAAGTTGAAAAGAAAAAGAAGGAGAAGGTTCTTGCAACTGTTACAAAACCAGTTGGTGGTGACAAAAATGGCTGTACCCAGGTGGTTAAACTTCGCAAAATGCCTAGGTATTATCCTACTGAAGATGTGCCTCGAAAGCTGTTGAGCCACGGCAAAAAACCCTTTAGTCGGCACGTGAGAAAACTGCGAGCCAGCATTACCCCTGGGGCCATTCTGATCATCCTCACTGGATGCCACAGGGGCAAGAGGGTGGTTTTCCTGAAGCAGCTGGCTAGTGGCTTGTTACTTGTGACTGGACCTCTGGTCCTCAATCGAGTTCCTCTGTGAAGAACGCACCAGAAATTTGTCATTGCCACCGCAACCAAAATTGGTATCAGCAATGTAAAAATCCCAAAACATCTTACTGATGCTTACTTCAAGAAGCAGCAGCTGCGGAAGCCCAGACACCAGGAAGGTGAGAACTTAGACACAGAAAAAGAGAAATATGAGATTACAGAGCAGTGCAAGATTGATCAGAAAGCTGTGGGCTCACAAATTTTTACCAAAAATCAAAGCTATTCCTCAGCTCCAGGGCTACCTGCAATCTGTTTGTCCTGACAAATGGAATTTATCTTCACAAATTGGTGTTTTAAATGTCCTAATAATCTAATTAAATAACTGATTACCTTTAAAAAAAAAATGTTCTTCGAAACCAATGAAAACGAAGATACAGCATACCAGAATCTCTGGGACACATTTAAAGCAGTGTCTAGAGGGAAATGTATAGCAATAAATGCCCACATCAGAAGTGAGGAAAGATCTAAAATCAACACCCTCATCAAAATGGAAAGATCAGAAAAACTCAAAAGCAATCAGAAGACAAGAACTAAGATCAGAGCAGAAGTGAAGGAGATAGAGACAAAAAACCCTTTAAAAAAATAAATAAATCCAGGAGCTGTTTTTTTTTTTTAAAAAGATCAACAAAACAGATAGACTGCTAGCCAGACTAATACAAAAGAAAAGATACAAGAATCGAATAGATGCAGTAAAAAACAATAAAGGGGATATCACCCACCGATTCCACAGAAATACAAACTACCAACAAAGAATACTACAAACAGCTCTATGCAAATAAACCAGTAAATCTGGAAGAAATGGATAAATTCCTGGACATTTGCACCCTCTCAAGACCAAACCAGGAAGAAGTTGAAACCCTGAATAGATCAATAACAAGAGCTGAAGTTGAGGCAGCAATTAATAGCCTACCAACCAAAAAAAAAAAAAAAAAAAAACTCCAGGTCCAGACAGGTTCACAGCTGAATTATACCAGATGTACAAAGAGGAGCTGGTACCATTCCTTTTGAAATTATTCCAAACAATACAAAAAGAGGGAATCCTCCCTAACTCATTTTATGAGACCAACATCATCCTAATAGCAAAATTAGGAAACACAACTAAAAAAGAAAACTTCAGGCCAATATCCATGATGAACACTGATGCAAAAATCTTCAATAAAATACTGGCAAACTGAATGCAACAGCACATCAAAAAACTTATCCATCACAATCAAGTAGGCTTCATCCCAGGGATGCAAGGCTGGTTTAACATTCGCAAATCTATAAACATAATCCATGGCATAAACAGAACCAAAGACAAACACCACGATTATCTCAATAGATGCAGAGAAGGTCTTTGACAAAAATCAACAGCCTTTGTGCTAAAAACCCTCAATAAACTAGGTATCAATGGAATGTATCTCAAAATAATAAAAGCTATTTATGACAAACCCACAGCCAATGTCATACTGAATGGGCAAAAACTGGAAGTATTCCCTTTGAAAACTGGGACTAGACAAGGATGTCCACTCTCACCATTCCTATTCAATATAGTACTAGAAGTTCAAGCCAGAGCAATTAGGAAGAAAAAGAAATAAAGAGTATTCATTAGGAAAAGAGAAGTCAAATTGTCTCTATTTGCAGACAACATGATCATATATTTACAAGACCCCATCGTCTCAGCGCAAAACCTTCTTAAGCTGATAAGCAACTTCAGCAAAGTCTCAGGATACAAAATCAATGTGCAGAAATCACAAGCATTCCTATACACCAATAACAGACAAACAGCCAAATCATGAGCAAACTCCCATTCACAACTGCTACAAAGAGAATAAAACATCTAGGAATACAACTAACAAAGGAGGCAATACACCTCTTCAAGGAAAACTACAAACCACTGCTCAAGGAAATAAGAGAGGACACAAACAGATGGAAAAACATCCCATGCTCATGGTTAGGAAGAATCAGTATCATGAAAATGGCCATACTCCCCAGAGTAATTTACAGATTCAACGCTATCCCCATCATGCTCCCATCGACCTGCTTCACAGAACTGGAAAAAAAATATTTTAAACTTCATATGGAACCAAAAGAGAGCCTGCACAGCCAAGACAATCCTAAGCAAAAAGAACAAAGTTGGAGGCGTCAAGCTACCTGACTTCAAACTATACTACAAGGCTACAGTAATCAAAACAGCATGGTACTGGTGCCAAAACAGACATACAGACCAATGGAACAGAACAGAGGTCTCAGAAGCAATGCTACACATCTACAGCCATCCGATCTTTGACAAAACTGACAAAAACAGTCAATGGGGAAAGGATTCCCTGTTCAATAAATGATGTTGGGAAAACTCGCTAGCCACGTGCAGAAAGCTGAAACTGGAGCCCTTCCTTACACCTAACACTAAAATTAACTCTACATGGATTAAAGATTTAAACATAAGATCTAACACCATAGAAACCCTAGAAGAAAACCTAGGCAATACCATTCAGGACATAGGCATAGGCAAGGATTTCATGACTAAAACACCGAAAGCAATGGCAACAAAAGCCAAAATAGACAAACAGAATCTAATTAAACTTAAGAGCTTCTGCACAGCAAAAGAAACAATCGTTAGAGTGAACCCACAACCAACAGAATGGGAAAAAAATTTTGCAATCTACCTATCTGACAAAGGGCTACTATCCAGAATCTACAAAGAACTAAAGCAGATTTACAAGAAAAAAACACACAAACCCATCAAAAAGTCAGCAAAGGATATGAACAGACACTTTTCAAAAGAAGACATTTATGTGGCCAACAAACATGAAAAAAATGCTTATCACACTCGTCATTAGAGAAATGCCAATCAAAACCACACTGAGATATCATCTCACGCCAGTTAGAATGGCGATCATTAAAAAATCTGGAGACAACAGATGCTGGAGAGGATGTGGAGAAAAAGGAACACTTTTGCACTGTTGGTGGGAGTGTAAATTAGTTCACCCACTGTGGAAGACAGTGTGGCAATTCCTCAAGGATTTAGAAATAGAAATTCTATTTGACCCAGCAATCCCATTACTGGGTATATACCCAAAGGATTATAAATTGTTCTACTATAAAGACACATGCACATGTATGTTCATTGCAGCCCTGTATACAATAGCAAAGACCTGGAACCAACCCAAATATCCATCGATGATAGACCGGACAAGGAAAATGTGGCACATATACACTATGCAATACTATGCAGCCATAAAAAATGTTGAGTTCGTGTCCTTTGTAGGGACATGGATGAATCTGGAAACCATCATTCTCAGCAAACGGACACAAGAACATAAAATCAAACACTGCATGTTCTCACTCATAGGTGGTGTTGGACAATGAGAACACATGGACACAATGAGGGGAGCATCACACACTGAGGTCTGTTGGTGGAGGGGCTAGGGGAGGGACAGTGGGGGTGGGGAGGTTGGAGAGGTATAACATGGGGAGAAAAGCCAGATGTAGGTGACACAGGGATGGAGGCAGCAAACCACCTTGCCATGTGTGTACCTATGCAACAATCCCGCATGATCTGTGCATGTACCCCAGAACCTAAAGTACACTAAAACATAAAGAAATAGCTCTGTCATTCCTCCTGCAGTGTTCCACCATCCTGTACTGGAAAAACTCAACATAGTGCTTATTATAAAGGAGAAATGCTTATTCCAGTCTGTTTTAGCAGAAAAGGTACTTAAGGGTGAATTTGGAGCTGAGAGACAATAAGTTGATAACTGCCACAGAGCCTGTTGATTGTTCAGGAGCATTTCAAGGATAACTATGGGTCCTGCTGACTATATTTTCCCCATTTGTACCCTTCTAAGTCTGGCATTCAACAGTGATGGCATACAAGGCTAGCTCATATCAGGATAATGGATTTATTCAGATATCTGACAGAGTATTGATTCTTAGGTATAAAATTCATGACATATATTCTAAAATATAAGAAGTAGAAAACCAGAATTTTCATGATCTAGGCTGAGAATGTTAGTATGGTCAAAAGAAAATAAACCTTTCCACCGAAATAATTTCTCGAAGACTACAGAGGGAGATAGGGAATTCATTTTAAATATTCTCTTTTCTTATTCAGTTCATTCCCCTCACATACCAGAGTAATGAATTCTTTACCCTAAATACCCCTAGACTCACTTTTGGCCCCACCTCCACGTAACTGTTGTTCTGTTTTGATGTATTTGTCTCTGTTCAATATTAAGAAGCCCCAAAGAACATAATGTGGGAAGATGCATCCCTTTTTGGAGGGAGAAATACAGAGAGGTCAAAATCGTAACGCTCCTCAGTAGATTTCAGAATTAAAATGTCTAGTAATTCATACATTTAGATGATCACATGTTAATTAAAGGAATATGAACAGGGCAATGACTAGTGTTTTGGTTATGATTAGGGTTAGAGGATGGTGTTCCTTCCACCACATCTTTCCCTCATCAGACATTGGTGAACTCTTCAAAGATATTTCTTACGTGTTTTTCCCCCACTTCTGAAGATTTATCAATTCCTGTTTTATTACTATTTCATTCTAGTTGTTAGACAACATAAGTGTATCCTTCCCAGACTTGCCTCTTTTACTGTGGAAAAGACAAGCAAGTCTTTCACCATCACTGTGATTATCTATAGTCTATCAGGTAATACCTCTATATCTCCATCTCCAAAGAAACCCTGAACTAACTCATTTTTCTGTAGACCCTTACAGGGTAGTCAACTCTTGTAAGCACAACTTTAGGATTAACACGAAGGAGGGCTTTATTAATATAAAGAAGGGCTCTGCCTTCCATTTGAAGTTCCTTTAACTTTTCCTGCTTTACTATTCAGATCCTCACCATTACTTCTAAAACAGAATGAGCATTGCTGTTTTCTAGATCTTCTCATGGGCACTATTAATTGAATTTGTAAGAGCATTCAATCTCTCAATATCAGTTTCTTTAGGATGCCAAATTGTTTAGACCCATTGCTTTGATCTGCCTTTTTCTCTTCCAGCACCTCAGATGTAGACATTCCCCTAACTAATATAATACTAGTTATGGGCTCTATTATGTTTACCAGGCCTTACTTGGAATATTTCATCCCACAAGAAAACCCATTTTTGGCTTGAGGAATCAGGTACAGTAGACAAGTGGCATTTTATTTCTGGCTTCCTGCAATTTTTCAAACTGCTGCAATGGCCAAATAGTAAGCTATTTAGAATGTAACCTGCAGGTCAGATGAATATTGGATACAATTCTGAACTCATTTTCAACTTAAAAGTAGGGCTAAAAGGCTCAACATCAAAAATGAGCAGTAAAGTCAGGAGAATCATTTATGGTAATATTTTAGGCACAAGGCAAGCTGCTTTAATCCATATATGTAAAAACTGTGCTTTCTTTCAATATGAATGCAGAAACCAGGTCTTACCATTTTTTGTACCCCTCATATTGTTTAGTAATCATTAATTTTAGCTACAAAACACTCCAATAATAGTTTTTTGTTTGCTAGAAATAAAAAACATTTTCATATTCATAAATTATACATTGTTGTTGCCTGAAACTTACAGATAATTTGTCTTTGATAAAACATTTAGATTATCCTAACTTCATTCTTGCTGATACAGATCAGTCATTGGAACAGTTAGAATCAATGTTATTTTTATAAAGATATGATGACCAAAAAATATCTCTAATAGTTAATACCATTACAAATATTTAATTATAAAGTCATTAGTGTCCTAGAGTTACTGTAACAAATTACTACAACTGGGCAGCTTAAAACAACATTTATTCTCTCATAGTTCTGGAAAATAGACATTTAAAATCAAGAAGCCATGCTTTCTCTATGACTAATGGTAGAATCCTCCCTAGCTTCATCCTTGATTCTGGTGTAGCCATTGGTCCTTGGCATTCCTTGACTTTCAGGTGTATAACTCCAGTCTCTGCTTCTGTCTTCATATGGCATTCTTCCCTCTGTGTCTATGTTTGGAGGCACCAAACTAAGGAGACCAGTCATTGGATTAGAGCAATTAGGGCTCATCTTAATCCAATATGATCATTTCTTAGCTATATTATACTGCCAAAGGCTGGATTTTCAAATAAGATCACATTATCAGGTACAGGAGGTTAAAACTTCAACATACCTTTTGGGGATATACAATTCAATCCACAACATAAAGCAACTGAAAAAGAGAATTTGTTAGTTGGTTTTTGTTTCATGTTGTCATTTCTATTTGCTTTAAATGAGTAAAATTATACTTGCAACATTTAAAAATTTTATCTAGATGAACTAATTCTTAAAATCATGGGTTTGGCATAAAATCAGAAATCATATTGAATTTTATAGTATCCACCAAGGATATGTTTAGATTTGGTTCCTACAGAATACTTTTTGAAGTGAATAAAGAGAACCTGTGTTATGATCTCATGGAAAGGTGATGGAGGATAAGTCAGGAAAGATGGTGTCATGCTTTGCAGCATGAAACATGTAAACAATGTACTTTGAGTAGAAGAGAATGAAACTGCTGGTCTGAGAATGCTTAGGAAAACAAAATTCCAATGTTATGAAAGTCAGCGTCATAGGAATCTGGTTACAGTTTCATGGAGAAAAAATTTATAATTTATTATAATTCATTATTTAGCTCAAAATCTTAGTTTATATTGTGTTTCTCTAATTCTTATATAACTAGGCTATATTGACCCAGGAATAGTAGTGTATAGGGCCTTAGGAAAGGGAGTTGTGGAAGCCTTTGATTTAGCAGCAGTATCCAAACATGGATATGTTGGAATTACATGTTTTATAAATTTTTTTCTTCCTTTATTTTTAATTTTTTTGAGTACAGAGTATATATATATATATATATATATACACACACACACACACATTTATGTGCATATGTATATATACACACACATATATATGTATATGTATACTATGTGTATATATATATACTATGTATATATATATATACACTATGTATATATATATATATACTATGTGTATATATATATATGCACACATATATGTGTATGTATGTGTGTGTGTGTGTGTGTATATGGGTTACATGAGATGTTTTTATACAGGCATGCACTGTGAAATAAGCACTTAATGGAGTATAGGGTATCCATCTCCTCAAGCATTTATCTTTTGAGCTACAAAAAATCCAATTACATTCTTTAAGATATTTTAGGCCAGACACAGAGGTTCATGCCTGTATGCCCAGCAGTTTGGGAGGCCAAGGCGGGCAGATCACCTGAGGTCAGGAGTTGGAGACCAGCCTGGTCAATGTGGGGAAACTTTGTCTCTACTAAAAATACAAAAATTAGCCCAGTGTGGCAGTGCATGTCTATAATCCCAGCTACTCAGGAGGCTGAGGCAGGAGAATTGCTTCAACTCAGGAGGCAGAGGTTTCAGTGAGCTGAGATTGTACCACTGTACTTCAGCCTGAGCAACAGAACAAGACACTATCTCAAAAGAAAAAAAAAAGAAAAGAAAAAAGATATTTTAAAATGTACAGTGTTACTATTGACTATAGTCACCTGTTGTGCTATCAAATAGTAGGTCTCCATTAGCAAGTCTCTATTAGTCAGGCTCCTCCAGAGGAACAGAACTAATAGGATATATGTCTGTGTGAAAAGGAGTTTATTAGGGACAATTGGCTTATGTGATCACAAGGTGAAGTCCCATGATAAGCCATCCGAAAGCTGAGGGTGAAAGAAGCCAGTAATGTCTCATTCTGAGTCCAAAACCTGGAATGTAGGGTAGCTGACAGTGCAGCTATCAGTCTGTGGCCAAAGGCCTAAGAGCCCCTGGCAAACCACTTAAGTCCAGGAGTCTAAAAGCCGAAGAACCTGGAGTCTGATGTCCAAAGGCAGGAAGAATGGATGGAAGCATCCAGCACAGGAGAAAGAGGAAAGCCAGAAGACTCAGCAAGCCACCTTACCCCACCTTCTTCTGCCTGTTTTGTTCTAGCTGCACTGGCAACCAACTGGATGGTGTCTGCCTACATTGAAGGTGGTTACTCCTTTCCCAGTCCACTGACTCAAGTATTAATCTTCTCTGGCAGCACCCTCACAGACATACCCATAAATGATACTTTACCAGCTATCTAGGTATCCTTCAATCTAATCAAGTTGACACCTAATATTATTAACCATCACAGTCCTATCCATTCTATTTTCTTACCATTTGAGACATCCATGTGGAGTGCTAATGTTTCTTTGTTTCTTTCACAATTGTTTCTCTTTTAGCCAATAAAATGTTGCTACAGGCCAATTGAACAATCTCTATACTTCCCCAGTTCCACCCTTAACTTTGAGTCAATAATAATTTCTATGGCCTGTTAATACAATAGATTGCTTTATTTTTGTCCCACAAGTCTTAGAGATTATTTTTAAAATGAGTTTTGGGGACTGTACCTGTTATCTCAATATGTGTGAAGAGAATATGCCAACTGGAATTTCTACTAATTTTTACTAAAGTCCATAAGGCTATGATATAATGGGTTCTCAACAAATGAAACCCTTTATGAGAACTATTCACTTTACTCCACATAGTAGGATGACTCTTGATTCCAGCTTGACTTTTCTCAAATCCTCTCTCATAGAGTTCTAAGGTTATATATATATATTTTAATTGTTCATTGTTCCCTGGTGTGATAAAGAAAGATTATTCATTATTTCCTGGTGTGATAGGTGCATGTTGGCATTCAGCTATTATTTCTAGATTAGTGGGAAGGTCACTTGATCTTTGGACCAAGAAAGACACATCTCCTTTGACAAAAAAAGTAACTTTGGAAGTGTGTAGAGTCACTTGTGCATACTTAATATGCTGTCTGTCTCATGCATGCTTATTAATGCGTACATACACAAAATTTTACAACAAACAAAACAGCCAGAACAGACTGAAACTGCTACTGTGGTAAAAGTCAATGATGACTTCAATGTATACGAACTATTTAAATCCTGTTCATGATTTTTTTTTTCTTTTGATATTCTGAGGCCTGATCTTGTGACACATAGGTTTTGTTTTGCAATAGCAGAAAATATGTTTTAACTTGTCTCATCCTGAAGTGAAAAATCACAATTGAACTGCAGGTATGGTTTTCATCTTTCCACAGCCCCAGACACTACCCTGTATCCTACTTCCTATTCATTCAGAAATACTGGGATATCTTTATTAATTGTGATAACAGTGCCATCTATTTTATTAGGTTAGGGTGTTGGATTAGTAGTGCCTTCTAATTTATTGTGTCAGTATATTCTACTTTTCTGGGTTAGAAAATAGGATCTTAGTTTCCCTTATGATTATTACTGTTATTTACCTTTTAATCCCAGTAAAGCCTAGTAATAACATCACAATATGTTTTAATGTATCTACTTACTGTATCAAGTGGTAAAAGGTGGAAAACCAACATGTGAACATACCCACCCATATCTATGAATTTAGAAGGCACTTTAGCTAATGGGATTTAGAAAACTAAATTTTGAAATTCTAAGATGTTTATACTGATTATATCTATAGGATAGTGAACGCTCTATATTGTTGTAAATTCTTGTTTAGAATTGCCATTCAGGAAAATTTAATAGCAGAGATTATTTTTACAAATACTAATTTCCTGTTCTGTGCTACTTTATTTCATTCAGTCTCTCTATATATTATATATTTAATAAAATTTTAAAGTGCCTTTTAGTTGCAGTGAATATAGGCAATTGCTTCCTTCTGTACCTCACCATATTTTCAGCCTTTAGGTACTTTTTAAAACTTCTGATTACATATGACATCACACAGGGTACCTGTTTCTGGGCTTATAATCTAAGAAAGACATATCAGTTAAGGAAGACCTTGCTCGTTTCACATGTTTGAGCTCTTTCTTTTCAGGAGAACTAGACAGGTTAATATTGGTCCTTTAGTTTCCAAAAGGTGTTTTTGTGTTACATAGTTTTGCATTCATTAAATCTCTGTGTTAGGTTAATGATTTGTTATGAACTGGGAAAATAACTAGTTCTCAATACAGACCTTGGCTAAAATTCAGGATCGACTCCAAGCAGTCTTTTCTAAGTCGCTGAAGAATTCTGAATTAAAGATTTGGCTTACTAATCTCCTAATTAAATATCACAATTCGAATATAGAAATGTGAAATTTAAACACCTTTACTTTCAGTTACAGCTGAGGAAAGTTTCCCTATAAAAGTTATAAATGATTTAAAAGAATGTTATTAACAGTAACAATCATGAAGTCAACTAAGATCCTATTTTCTATTTATTATTTAAATACTCAAGAACTCTGTCATTCTGTATACATTTTATTTAGAATTGAATTATGATTCATCTATATTTTTAAATAGGAAAAAAATGCTTTGAAATGAACCATACTTTTGTAACTACCCAACAGGTCTCCTTGCCTGCCTAGTTTATCATGAGCCAATTTATCATGATTAGGAGAAAAGCAACAGAGAGAGACTTTAATTCACACAGAGCTGGCTGTACAGGAAACCAGAGTTTTATTATTCCTCAAACTAGTCTCCTTGAAAACTTAGGGATGGAGGTTTTTAAAGATAATTTGGTGGATAAGGGGTCAGAAAGTGGGGAGTATTGATTGGTTGAAAATCATAGGGAGTCAAAACTGCCCTCTTGAAGCTGAGTCACTTCCTGGATGGGGACCACAAGACTTGATGAGCCAATTTATTGATCTGGGTGGTGCCAGCGGATCTGTCAAGTACAGAGTCTACAAAATATCTCAAGCATTCATCTTAGATTTTACAATGGTAATGTTGTCCCCAGGAGCAATTTGGGGAGGTTCAGAATCTTGCAGCCTCCAGATGCATGACTCCTAAACTGTAATTTCTAATCTTGTGGCTAATTGGCTAGTCCTGAAAAGGCAGTCTAGTGTTCAGTCAGGAATGGGGTTTGTTTTGGGAAAGGACTGTTACTATTTTTGTTTCAAAGTTAAACTATGAACTAAGTTCCTCCCAAAGTTAGTTCAGCATATGCACAGCAATGAACAAGGACAGCTTGGAGGTTAGAAGCAAGATGGTGTCAGTTAGGTCAGACCTCTTTCGCCATCATAATCTTCTCAGTTATAATTTTTGCAGAGGCGGTTTCATTTTCTCTCTGGGTTATGATGTTTTATTATTTTATTTAATAGTTTGCTATAGATTTAATTTTATACTGGTAAAATATTGAGCTGTGTATCATTGTTCTTATTACTATATGTACAGGTTATGGGTATATGTGGTTTCCTTTTTAAGTAGAACTAAGAAGACCTTTGATATAGAGGAGATTATATTTTTGTATACTGGAGACACTGCCTAAAGTAGAAAGAAATGAGAGACAAAGTAAAGAAAGAAGGAGCTAAAGAGTTTGCATGTGTAGGGGAGAAAAAACATTTTTCCTCTATCCTCCTAGCTCCTTTGGCTGGGCTACAGAATTTTACAGATTACTAACATAGTGGGATATTTTTAATTTCCTCTTTTAATTATATATGTTAGGCAGACAAAAAAATTAATAAACAAAGACAATCTAAAACAATAACATGGCTTTATCTTATAAAGTTGAATTGTTTATGGTCATGATATACTCTATGTAATTCTTGTATATGCCTACCAGGAAACAGTAGTTAGAATGTTCACAAAAGCACTGTTTATAATAACAAAAAAATGGAAGCTGTACCAATACCCATAGATGGGAGAATAGATAGGGTATTTTCACACAGTGACATAATATACACCTGTGAAAATGAGTCACCTATAGCAACTCACAACAGTATGGGTGAATCTTAGAAATATAATGTTGAATTGAGAAAGAGTAATGAGTTATAACTGCATTTTTATTAAACTAAAATATAAAAAACCCAGAACAGATATTGCGTATGTGTTTCTGTTTATGTACACTAAAACAATTTATAAACAAGGAAAAGCTATTTTAAAAACTAAGGATATTAGCTATCTTTATTGAAATATGTAGATGTATGACATTAGAGAGAAGTCACTGGTTTCTTCAAGGTTACTGATAAAGTTTAGTTCTTACATTTGGTGGTGCGATCACCATTGTTGGTGATATTTGCTTCATCACATGACATACATGTGACATCTGCTTTGTATATATGAATTTATATATAATAAAATGTTTTAAAATAAATGAACCTAATATTTTCCTTATTCTAATGGTGTCATAAGGATATTTTAAGGATAAACAGAGCAGGTGAAAGGGAAAGCTCCTTGTCAAATATAATATTGCGTACAAGAATCAGGCAAAGTCATAAGAAACAACATTGCTGCCTCTGGAGGACTGGTGAACTTCCTCTCTGCTACAGTTTTAGCTTGCCTGCATGCAAGTCCTGCTGTTACTGCTATTGATGATGACATTGATTCTCTGCCCACCTTCAGAAAGCAAGCTTTCCTACATCTTTCTCTCTTACAGTTTGAAACAGAAACCTCTCCTAGGAATAGAACTGCGTAGTACCCAGCTCCCGGCCCTAGCTTGCAGGTATATTTTAAAAGAGGAAAAGGGGTGCCTCTCCCTCCTGTCTTCCTATCACAAACGAGGTTGTATCTCACCTCTATAATGCCACAGGAAATTAATATCATCCCTTTCTTACTTTCCCACTCAGGAAGCTCTTTCTTCCAGCATTCATTTATCAGATTTAACTGAAATCTTATGGGAGTTTTTAGGAAAAAAATGTTTCCTATGTGATTATAAGAATGTATAGTGGATAGGTGTACTTTGAGGCAGCCAAAAATAATTAAAGAACAGTAAAACAACCACTTGCTTTTATACCAAACTGCTTTATAATTTCCTAGTTGTTATATAACCTCATTTGATTAGACATCGTCCTTGGTTGTTTTATAAAAACCTGGTACAGATTATCTTTTTGCTTTCAAAAACATAACTATGACTGATAGACAATAAATGTATAAGATAAGAGAAAAAGCCTTAACATTTTATTGCCACCTAAATACAAGATAGATGAGTTAATTGGAAAAGCTGATTACTATAATAATCTGACTTACCAAAATTTTAAAGGATTTGTATTTAGTTAAGACACTCAAACATTTCAAAGAAAAGAAAATACAGTTTTAGAGAAAAAAAAATTGTGATGAGAAACTAAGAGATAATATGATTAACTGTTGAATATTTACGTAATGCTAGGATAATATGTGTTTGGGCATTCAGATAGGAAGGTCTCAAACTGAATTCAGGGAGGTTAATTTGCCTTCCGGTCTCTCTTAGAGCTCCACTTTTTATATAGCATTTCTTCCTCTCAAAGACTTATAGCAGCTATCAACTCAAAAGTTATTTAGTCAGAATTCTATAATCTCCATAGGTCTCCATAGTGTATCTTTTTTATAATTAGCTAACTTTGCATTTTTACTGCCTTAATCTGTTCAGGCTCCTTAATTCATCTCCATGTGTGTGTGTGTGTGTGTATATATATATATATATATATATATATATATATATATGTATGTATATATATATATATATAGCTTTTAATTCATAATCTTAAATTTTATTTTATTTTTCCCAGTTCAAGCACTACCATTCCTGAAAATTTTCACAACTAATGTTATCACCCAGTGAACTGAGTAATCATAGACAAAATAGAAACATATAAGGAATCCAGAATAGCATCTGGCAAGTAGAACAAGCTCAGTGAATGCTGCTATGTCTGTATCTATGTCTATGTTCGATATGATTATATCTACCTATTTATCTGTCTATCATCTGTGTGTGTGTGGGTATGTGTGGGTTTGTGTATGTAGCTATATCTACTTTCATCTGTGTACATAGTGAGAGGAACAGAGAAAGAGAACAAATTATGTATGTGGCAAAAGAAGAAGAAAGGAGACCTTTTTCTAAACTCTATAAAGTAAAATATTTACTAGTTCAGCAGGGTGAAATCAAAGAGATGCAAATCATATTTGAACCTGGTATTTCCTAGGGGTATCTTGCCTTTGAACAGAAATTCTGAATCTTGTATTCTCTTATTAAGTGATCCAACCCATCACAGAGCCTGTCTATTCCACATTGCAGGATAAGCCATTCTAAAGTGATCCCTGCTGTTTATGTATAATAAAAAAACCCTTCAGAAAATCGTATTTTAACAGATCATTAAATATTACTACTTGTGAGGGGGTAAAAATCCAAGATTCCAGATCAATGCATTCTTATTTTTTTGTTTTAATCTTTCTAGCAGAATACTTAAACAGAAAATGCATAACATTTCTAAAATAACAAGCCTTCAGATAAAATCTGTATCCAAGAAAATCAAATGCTCCTTAATAAACAAACAAAAAAAATAAAATTATTCCCTTATTATCTGGAGATTTAGATAGTGGACAAAAAATGGACCTTAAACCGTTTTATAATTTCATGTATCTGCACACCGGTTACCAAGTCAGAACCAACAAGCACTGCGGAAATAAACATATCCTCTCTTGTTTTGTTTTTAACTAATAATTTAATGATGCAGCTTTTGCTTTACTTAGTATTTACAGTATCTATAGGTAGGGGAGATTCCAGGTGACTGTTACGAGGCCATATGAATTGAAGGGCAGGACAGTGTATGAGCAAGGAGTTGAGAGGCATAGGACTTCAATAATTGCAGCCTAATTATTCTAACTCCTGGACAAGATCATTTGCTTTTAGGGTGAAAATTTTGCATACATTGTACTATTGGAGCATACCAAACTTCTTACTTGGTGTTATTTTCTGGTTTTAAATATAATTTGCATTCTATCTTGTGACATGATATGATGATCCTAATTATGCAATGCTTCATGTTATGGAAGTAGTGATAAGAGGTGAAGATTAAAAGGCTACTCACTAAGATGCAGTCTGAGGGTGCTGCCATTCTCTGAAGGTGCCTGTAGCTGTGCTCTCAGGTAATTACTTCCCCTGCTAGTTGTTCCTTCACAGTGCCAGGATACACAGTGTCAAATATTAGAGGTGACACCAATTGGTATTGACTCAGTAAAACTGTTGTAGAAATAATTACTAATGGTGCCTTTGGTTAAAAACATTGCAATTACTGTATTACGATGGTGGAAAAGAATAGTAGATAATTGCTGGGAGAATTGAGAAAACTTCTAAGAAAGTTAATTGGAACCCCTTCTAAAGACTGTGGTCACATTTTGTACCCAAAAAGGAAAACTGTGGTGGACATAAGGCTTCTTAGCCTATCACAAGAAAAAATCTCATGGTAAAAGAATTTCTACAGCACTTCTCTCTTGAGCTCCAGAAGTTCTGATATCACCAAATGGGTCAAGTGGGATCATTTCAGCTAGGTCTTTGCACCTCTGATTCTCATTCCTGCTTACTCTGCTTGTGTTTATACTGCTAGCAGCTCAGCAGCAAGCCATTCCCCATGCTTGTAGCACCTAATGAAACTGCTCAGGCAAAGCATTTTCATCTTCCAGCATTATCTCAGGCTTCCTGTAGAGAAAACAGTATGTTTTTCGGTTACAAAGGAGTTTTTGTTATATTATGTTCAGTGTTTGTGTAGCAGTTGACAGAGGTGTCATATACTGGCAGGGTTCCCCACTGTGACCCCTGCCCACAGAATTAAGGAGATAGATATTTGTTTAAATACATTAACTTTACATATGAACATGTTGACACACACATTTGGTGAAAAACATATTTTGTACTCCAAAGATATAAGAGAGAGGAGAAGAGGAGATGGATGTGCAAGGACTTTCAGTAATTCATTCATTGGTTTATTTATTCAACAATTCAACACATATTGTTAAATACCTACAACATGTAAGGTAGCTGGGACACAGCAGTGGTGCAGCTTTTATTATAATGGGATAGAGGGAGAAATGAACAAAAAACATAAAATGAAAATTCTGTCATATATTGGAAATATCAAGAGGGAAATCAGGAAGAAGTGGAGATGGGCTATGATTTAAAATAGGGTGGCCAAGGTAGAACTTACAGATTAGATGATATTGATCAAATATATGAAACAGATGGTGTAACATTCATATACTTTACCATTTGCACTGCATTTGCAGCTTTGATTTATTTTACAATATTCATTGAATACACACTGGGTGCAGGCACAATGCCTTGTAAATGGCACATTTGAATCTCTATTTTACATATTAGGAATCCAACGTATGGAGAGTTCAAGTAACTTGTTCAGGGTTACACAGCTGGAAAGTCACAGCCCAAGTGTTAGAACCAAGACTTTCGACATCTCCAGGTATTAGCTTTCTTATCTGATATTTGGCCAGAAATATGCTGTCGCACAACTTGTAAAGTCAGTTCTTAAAACGACCCTAAAAATAGTAAGTGTTCATTTTGAATGTTATTTTTTTTTTAATTTTCTAACTTTCACAATAATAATGCAAGACTACTATGTAAAAAATACTTAACCTGCACGGCATACCTTACATAATCCTTAAAACAATCCTTCACAAATGGAAACACTCATCATAGGGACATGTTTAAATAATGCCCCTGAGGTCACATTCAGCCAAGAAGTGGCTAAGCCCAAGTTAAAACCCAAGACTTCAAAATCTGAGCTCGTAAAAACAGTTCCAGACACAATTCCTTCTTACAGAAGCTTTCAATCTAATTGGGGATTAGCAAAGACTCATAGGAATTTAAATGAGATAATCTGGAAGAGGCCTCTGGCTCCCAGAGTGCAAAAGAAGAGCAGTCAGCAGGTCTGCCCAGGGACCACTTTATGCAACACTTGGGTCACTGGATAGACAAGTCTCCTTTCCACTTATCAATCCTTGGAAGGCAATAAACAGAGGTGGCAATAACCTAGGTATTTAATGAGCAAACACTTCATCTTCAGAGACACTAGCCATGAACATTTGGCATACATGCTGTGGGCATGTGGCTGGGATTGTTTTGAGTTGAGTGGATAGATTCAAGTCTTTCCTGTAGGAAACGTTGGCCCTAAATTCCCATATTTTTACTAGGATGTTTGCAAATTTCAGAGCTGAAAAGGGTCGCCTGGATTGTTTCCCCCTACTGAAACAGTAATGAATTAGGGTCCAAATTGATGGAGTTCATTCTTGAAGATAACTCTACTTGTTAGCAAATACGAGACTTAAAGCCAGGGCTCTTGTGTCTCTCCACCTGAATTGTTAATCACCAAATAATGCATACATATTTATCATAAACTGAAAAATTAAACAGTCTAAGAAAGCTTGCCTTCACTGTTCCCAGTACCAGGCTCTTTTCCCTAGAGGGACCCTTATTATCAGATTGATGTGTTTCTTTTCAGCCCGTTGCCATCTTTTATTTGGTACCTGCTTGTCTCCAGAAAAAAAAAAAAAATTCTATTTTGCTTTTCTCCTCTATGCCATGAGCTTTAGAGGGGTCAGGACTCCATGGGCAGGAGAAGGGGGTCTGTAATTGTTCAGTTCCACCTACAACATGGTAAGTTTAATTTTTCAAACAGTCATAACAAAATCATTTCTCCTTCAAACCTAATCCCAGGTCTTCCAATGATTTTATCACTAATAAATGTGACATTTAGATCTCTATCAGCCTGACTGCTTTGTTTATGTCTCAGTAGGGTTAGAATATATCATGCTTGTTATTTCCTTAGTTTGTTACTTGTTCTTAGCACTACAGTGGTACCTTAGCTTATGGAAATTGTATATTTATAAAACAAATTTCTCATGCTTTATTTTATTGCTTCTGAATTTTATCATGTATTAAAGAGCAAAATTTTTTTTAATTTTACAAATATTTCCAGTATATTAATAGCTTTATTGCTTATATTCAGCTCTTTATTTCATCCAAAATATATATTTGTATATGGTATGAGGTATAAATATAAATGTTTTCCAGCTAGATAGCCAGTTGCTTTAAAACAGTTCATTGAGTAGTACATTCTGTTTTCATAAACTGAAATTCCAAAAACATACAGGTACATTTCACACTATCCATTACATTTCACTGACATAATTTTCCACATTGTTACAGTCATTATAAAGTTTTATATATGCTTTGGTATCTAGAAAGACACTTCTAATTTTTCTTTCTGCTTCAAAATATTATAGATTATTCCTATATGTTTTCTCTTCTAAATTATTTACGATCAGTTTGTCAAGATACATGAAATATTTTTATGAGACTTGCATTAGTCTTGCATTGCATGTATACATTTATTTGAAAGATAATTACATCTTTACAATATTATTTTATTAGAGAAACAGTACTTTTCTCCATTTTTTTCAGTCTCTCTATGTTAATCAGTAAAGTCCACTAGATTCAAAGCTTTGTGCTTTTCTTTGAAATTTTGTTGTTACACTGAAGGTAATTAGTTTTATTTTTAAAAAATTAATATTGCTGATTTAATCTTGTGTCCAGACTCCATATAAAACTCTCTTATGAGTTTTTCAATTTTAGATAAACCAAACTATCAAATGAAAATAATAGTTACTTTGTTCCCAATATTTATGCTTACATTTCTTTACTTTTTAAAATCATATTAGCTATATCTTTTAGTATTATATTGAGGAGTGGAAATAATAGCAGAAAATTTTAGCTTGTTTCTGACTTTAATGGAAATACTTCTAATATTTCACTATGAAGTTAAAGGATTTTTTTTCTTCCCAATTTTTAGTCTGCTATTTTTTAAATTTAAATAATTGTGAGTATTAGATTATATTCAGAATTTCAAGATTTTTACATCTAGGCTCATGGTAAACCTAGATGGACACACAGTATTTTTTTCTATGTGTATTTGGGTTTGATGTCAGAGTTATTCATGCTTATAGACCTATTTGGAGAACTCGCTCTTATTTTTTATTCTTCGGATGGGTTTTGTATAACATAGATTTTATCATCTTCTCAGATATTTGTTTTCTTTTTCTTTTTTTTTTTTTTTTTTTTTTTTTTTTTTTTGAGACAGATTCTCGTTCCGTCCCCCGGCCCCCGGCTGGAGTGCAGTGGCGCAATAACGGCAACCAGCAACCACCCCCGCCTGGGTTCGAG
>CAUYUD010022578.1:0-13588 GCA_963575295.1 Alouatta caraya
GGGCTCCTCCCCCTGGGAATCTCCTGGTCGGTGGGCAATAAAAATCCGTCTGGGAATGTGGCGTCCACTCACCCTCCACGCTTTCACTGGGAGCTGCAATCCTCAGCTGCTCCTAATCGGCCATCTTGGATCTGAATCTTACATGTATTTTCTATCAGGCAATCGGTGGGATCATTTCTTTCATCATTCATAGTAGCGTTGAGGTCATTTTTTTCTTTTTTCTTATCACCACTGTTTGGGACAGGGAGTAGGGCTGCTCTGCTGTTGCTGCTGTTGTTGAAGGTATTTTCTCCACTAATGTTTCCTTTTTTTACGGTTGTGCAGATACAGTTGAGGTTCATAAAGAGAAGCAGTGTCATGTGCACTGTCACGTAGGTGCAAGGCACACACTCCCGAACGCAGCTGAGGCTGCACTACACAGAAGCCGAAACAGCCCTCGGAAGCCAGTGGTAGCTGCCCTGCTGCTCCTAATCTATGCTTCCTTGCACCTGTGTCTCAAGCCCTCTGCCAAGTGACTTTGCTGTGCCCCTGGTGAGAACAGGTGAGCATTCCTCTTCACCACATTCACCGACCTGGCTGTGGCCATGTGACCTGCTCTGGACTACAACAGACACAGGAGGGCCTACAGATGGGCTTGCAGTTTGCTGGCTTCCTGCACTTTTGTCCTCTGCCATAGCAGAGCCGATCCAGGTGGGCACTTGTCCACAGTGAGGAGACACCTGCAGGACTCTAACCCACATCCGGAGCAGAGCCCGGCCACCCTTGCGCAAAGCCACTAGCATTATCATGGCAACAGTGCATGCAGGCACTAACTCCCCTTCCAAAATCTCACTCTTTCTGTTTCCTTATCATATCACAACCCATACCAAAAATGATCACCAGCTCGCACATCAGAACTAAAACATAGGTCATATTTTCTATGTTTAGCTAAAAAATTTGCCTATGACTTGTAGTGTTTGAAAGGCTGACCATTTCTCTCCAGTCCTGGTTTTTTGGCAATTTGAGCAATGGATGTCCGGAATGGGAGACTCTGCCATACAGAATTTAAGCTACCGAATGCATATTTAGAATCATATCTTCTACGGAGATTACTACATTCCGAACGGCATTAACTTTCCATTGAGTACAAGCCACTCATTCATCTTGCTCCTGTATTCCCAGTCCTTGAAATAGTTGATTTCAAATGTTCTCGCCTAAGGTAAAGAAGGATACATGCAAAGATTTTGTACGAGCTCCAGGGGAATTCCCAAGAAATCTCACAAAGCTTGAATCTATGGAGACAAAGGAAATTGTGCAATGAGTGGTGGTTTCCTTTCACACAGTGCAGCAGACATGAACACATGGCCTCCAATGTGGGAAGGTTAACACGCTGGCCCGAGGCAAGCAGAAGGCCTTAGCGTGCTGACTCTGCGGGTTTGTCCTGGGGCCTGACACCATGTGGGCACCTGGACTGCGGTCCTCTCACCTTCCTGCCCCAGCCCCACCATCTCTTGCCTGGAGGTCGTTTGGTCAGCCCCTTAGCATCAAAGGCAGAAGCTATGAGAAAGAAGGATAGGAGAGGGACGCAGGCCAGTTTTCACATCCGGCAGGAGGGGCAAGGTACCAGGGAACATGAGGTGGGAGGTGAGCATTCCGACCCGGGAAGGCATTTCCAGATGAAGAGGGAAACAGTCACCAAAGCGTGTGTCCGTAACCGTCATGGAAACGAACTAGGCCTTCTGATGAGAAACACGTCAGTGAGAGCCCACGCACGCTAAACTACCACGATGTTTGAGCAGCAGACTGAGAAGGAGGCCTGTGCTGCAATGTAAGAAGCTTACTTAATACAGTGCTTGAATATTTGGGGTGGATAATTACTCAGTATTTTAAATTTCTCTTTGTATAAATATATTTGATTTTATTACCTTTCTTCCAGAAGTCACGCTGACCAAAATCTATTCTTTTGCACTTATGCCAATGAAATTAGAACTATGTTCTCCAAACTTTTCCCGCTTTTGAGTGTAGGCCTTGGGAAACAAAAACGTCATTATGAAGACCGGGGAGGGTCAGTGTCGTGGGCACTGCTCTGTTCTGCATGAAGCATCCCAACGGTGGCCAGCAGGGAGCTTTGGTGCTGCTGGACAGATCCCCTGGACAGAGGAGGCGGCAGCCACGTGCGGTGGGGAGGCCTGGAGAAAGTGGCCTCTGCAGGCTCCACATATAGTGGCCCGTGCTCAGGGAGCCCCCAGCGGGGCAGAGCTCGCCCATCGTCCACAGGGCATCTCTGCCTCGTCCAGACAGGGCCCAGAGCAGGCTCGAGTCTGGCTTCTCTAATCAGAGGTAGACACTTCACAGAATCTGGGCATAGAGCATGCACCCTTTCCCACCTGGGTCTTCCACTCAGCGTAGTGGTCCCGAGATCCAGTGTGACTCTGCTGGGATCAGGAGTCTGCTCCTTGATGTTGCTGAGGAAAATTCAACTACGTGGAACATCACCGTCTATCCACATTGGATAGACACCAGGTGAGTGCTTCTGCCTGAGTGAATGAAGCTACTGTGAACAGTCTCAGGTATGAAAGGAAAATAAATCAGTCACTAAACCAAAAGGAAAAGTCAAGCTGGGAGCTGTCTCCTCTTCTATTCCTAAGTAAGATAGCTACAAAGATAAAAAGCTGTTCCTCCCCCACAATTTGCCCACAAGGCAATTCCTTGTGGACCAAGGACAGACAGAACTCAAAGTTATCCCTCTGCTCCCGAGACAAACGCAGATCTGATTCCTGCATCTGCCTACTGTTTCACTCAGCCAGACTAAGGCATACGTGACTATTCCTGTCAATTGCGCATTCAGTGAAAAGCTCATCAGAAACTCGAAAGAATACAACCGTTTGTCTCTTACCTACCTACAACCTGGAAGCCGCTTCCCCGCTTTGAGTTGTCAGGTCTTTCCAGACAGAACCCACAACAGCTTTCATGTACTGACTCAGGTCTTGTGTCTCCCTAAAACGTGTAAAACCAAGCTGTGCCTGACCACCATCGTCAGGACCTCCTGAGGCTGTGTCCCCGCGCGTCCTCAACCTTGGCAAGATAAACTTTCTACATTTATTGAGACTTGTCTCAGATACTTTCTGGTTTACAAAGGTGTCTGTGGACATGCGTATTCATCTCTCATAAATACCTACAAGTAGAATTGCTTAGATATAGGAGTAGACGTATGTTTCACTTTTTGAGAAACTCTCAAGCATATTTTGAAACTATACCATTTTCCACTCTCTCAGTGTAACTTAAACGTTTCCACCAAACCACATCCTCGTCGTCTTTGGGAAGCGTCCGTGTTTCAGTTACTGACATTATTCTAGCGAATGTGCAGAGGCGTCTTGCTTTGGTTTTAATTTGCATTTTCCTAATGATTAATAACACTGAGAAACTTTTCCTTTCATAATGTCATATATGTAACTTCTTTCTTGAAGTGCCTAGTCAAATATTTGGCTCATTTTTGATTGGCTATCTTTTTATTACAAATCGTGGTGGTTTTCTATATTATCTTGACACACGTCTTTTGCCCTGATAGAATATTGTAAATATTTTCCCCCATTCTGTGGTCTTATTGTTTCTTAATGCTGCCCTTTGAAGAGGAAAATATTTTTCTCCACTTATGGAGACAAGATGGTTAATTTAGTTCTTCCAAAATGTTTTTAAAATTCTAGTTGCTTTTAAAACAACCACAGCAAACTGCATGGATTTGTTCCACGTCTTTGGAAGAAAAACATTATTTTATTTATTTCACAGTGGAAGATCCGTGGGTATGGCTCCACTTAGGCAGGTTTTGTTTTGTTTCCTCATGCCTCTGCAATGCCTGGGAGTCACCCACGCCTTACTCACTGCGGCTGGATCGAGACCAGCCTCCTCACTCCTCCCACAGCCTCCCGCATGGGGCGCGCCACGTTGGAAGGCAAAGTTAGAGATTTTTAACAGAAACGTTCGTGTTTTCTTGGTGACTAGTAAATGGCTGCAAATTAGACATGTGGTCCTTTGGGTGTAATAGAAGGCTGTTGAGTATTTCTGTGAAGATCACCCTGTAAAGAAACGGCTGCAGTGAGACAGCGGCATGAGGTGGGATGCCACTCCCAGGACGTGGGATCAGAGAGGAGCCGAATTCAGGACGGGCCGCAGGAGGAGGCCAAGTGGGCGAAGCCAGGGCTGGAGAGGGGAGAGCCAGGATTAGCGCCGCGTCCGACGGGGATGGCACAGAAGCCCGGGAGGCCACGGCCAAATGTGGAAATTAGCTTGGCTAAAACTTGCATTTCAGAGAGAAAAGGCAATATGGCATTCATGCTTCCCTTGTTTAATTTTTGTGATTTTCCCTTTCTTCCTGCCAATAGCTTGCTTTGTTATCCAGAGGGTAGCTACAATTTTAGCTCACAGTGATGTCAACTGGAAGCTTCTCTCCACAAGCAGCTGCCATCTCAGCTTCTGTAGTCAGCCTCCCCGGCCTCCCTCCCCAGCCTCCCTGGTCTCCCAGGCACAAGCCTCAGTGCTGGCTCACAGTCACTGCAAGTGCACGACCCCCAAGGCCTAGGACTGATTAGCGTGGACAGCACCCAGCACACGTGCCTCAAAAAGTATGAAGAAAGAGGACACGAGCTGTTTGTTCTCACGGCCATAGCACAAACTATAAAGCAAAACATCTCCCTCCAGAACACAGCAAGCTGGATGGCTGGTGATCCAGACAAGCATTTCCTGTAGGTTTTGCAGCTGGGGTTCAGTGAGTACTGGGCTCCCTAGAGCATATGTGTGGAGACAGTTAAGTTGCTCCCATTTTCCAAGACTCAGAGAGGATGTATTTACATTGAGAATATAAACTTGCTGTTAATGCAACTTCAGAATGTCCAAGTCATCTGCTGGAAAAAACAAAAATCGAGTAAATCTGGGGCTGGCTGGCGCTGCTGCTACACAGAGGGACCCACGCCCAAGCCTCTGCTCACCGCCTCGGCCTCCGTCTCCGTCTCCGGGAGGCCCACGCTCTCCCTCCTGTGTTGCCTCCCATTCCTTTTGAAGTCTTCATGTTAGTGACAAGTTCAATTTTGTCTCCAACTTCAAAATTGCAGACGATGGATTTCTACTTCCTAGTCAAGTTGTATCATTCGTCTTCATGTTGACTTCATTTCAATTAAACTTTTAACCGTCTGGAATCTTTGCCCTCTTAGGTGACAAAAATAGACATTAAATTATATAATTTCTTAGATTCAGAAAGCAGATAACTAACATTAACTGTCAGCTGTCCAGTGAAGAACTATCCCAGGCAAAAAATTAAATGTGGATTAGCTGTCTATGGTACACGACACTTTTCTGAACCATCTCTTTTGGGTTGGCAGCTGCAGTGCATTCTGAGAGTATATTAACGCTGCAATAGCAGTAAAAATAAAATTAAGTTGGGAACATACAGAAAAAAGAAATTGATTACATTATTCCTAATGAGGACCTGAAACAAAGTTGGCCCTAAATAAAATTTTGTCAGAAAGGAGAAAAGAAATGAGAGAAAAGAAAATAAAAAAGAGAGCATGGCAGGATTTTCTATTCGGCTCCCTTTTTGGAAAAACATATTTGGGTGAACCATATAAAATTGCCGTTCAAAACCACATGCACGTTGGTCATTGGGTATGGCTCAGTCTAGTCTTATCACCATGGAAACATCTGCTAGACATCTGAGAAAGATTTCTTGGTGGCCCTTTCAAATGGTGAGGTGGTGCTGCTACCTGGCTCCTCCGGGCTGCTTGACCTGCAGGTGCCTGCATGGCTCACACAGGTCATTTTTTCTCCATTAGCAGATGCTAAACAGTGAAAACAGCACCTTTACTCTGAAAACACCCAGGCATCCTCCTCCAGTAAGTCTGAATACACAGTTTCAGACTTAAAGAATACTTAAGACTTAAAGAATCCACAGTTTTCTTTAAGTTAAGGAAAAAGAATGAGCTCTCACATCTGCAAAGAATGCCTTTAAACAGAATGTCAAAAACCAACAGAAATTGTTTATCCCAGCATGTTCAGACCACCCCCTCTGTGGCCAGACTTGGGGCCACGATCACATTCTTGCTTTGTTGTCTAAAGAACATGGTCTTGCCAAAGTTGTGCAAGCCCCATTACATGTGCCACATGATATGAGTCATTTTATCACGCAAGCACCAGAAGGAATCTTCACAGCCGTGTCATTACAGAGACAGCAGGCGAGACAGAGCCGGGCTCATCCTTCCTCCCCTGCACACCACTGGCTGGGCTGCCAGGGCTGCAGGTGGACAGCGCCTGTCTACTGGTGTGTGCCCAGCTGTGGGCTCCTCACCAGCCTGTGTCCACTCAGTTGGTGAAGCAGAACCACCACAGACCTCAGAAAGCTATCCTGGGGCATGGGTAAGCAAAGACTGCTGGCTGTCATACCAGGCAACCTGGCCTAGTGTCCGAACCTGCACTTTCCTCGAGACCTGAGTGCCCTGGCCTGCGGCTGAGCCCTGCGAGCCATCCTGGCTGCACTGCCCTACATGAGGTGCAGCTGGAAAGCCTGGCTCAGGCCTCATCACACAGACCTCAGAAGAGGCCAGGGCCTCTCAGCCTGATCAAGTCGACAGATTTTGCATGGGAAAAGTAAGCCTTTAAATGGATTTTCCAAGACAGAATGTCATGGCTTCCCTCTTGACAAGTATTTGGAAAGCGGGCTAAGAATAACAACAATGCCTGTCAAACACATGGGGCTATTACAAAAATGAGACGATGAAGTGGAATCAAGTGAGAAATAAAAAGTTCTACATAAATATATTATTACTACCTTTTGATGAAGGGAGAGCAACCAACCACTTTTACATTATAATACATTGTTCACTACTTGAGAACATTTCATTACGGATAGAATAGTACAGACAAAAAATAAATATGATACATCACACCATTAGCAAGGCAGATGTCTGAAGCATCCATTCACAGTATCATCTACTCTTCCTCTGAGGGGTGTGGAGAGCACTGCTGATCAGAACCAGGCAGGGATGCCTCCTGAGTGCACAGCGGCCTAGTACGCAGCCTGAAGCCAGAGGCCACACCAGAGCCCCACCGTCCATGTCTCGCCAACTTTGTTCTCTGCCTTCCTGGCTGCTGTCTTCCCAGAAAGTCCTCAAGGGCAGAGGACTTATACTGCTATTCTAATACTGCAGGCTGACACAGCTCTCTTCTTAGCAGTGGCTTTGCCAAGTTTGTCCTAAGTCTTCCCCTGATAGAGGTCTCTAATAGATTTGGTATTTTACATAGTAGAGTTTCCTTTTTTGACATATTATTCAGCTATTATTATTTAGATTAAATAATTTTATATTTCTTTTTCTTAGAGTCACATTTGGCATAACTGGAATATGACTGACTTTGGAAAAATTTATATAAAAACCATAGCAATATGTGTCAGAAACAATATATGTCAAACTTTTAAATGATTTAGTGAAATTAAGAATATTAAATAAGACTCTGAGTTTTCTTGCCCTATATCTGCTTTATTTATCTGTTTTTAACTAGTTTTAAATAAATTTCATTTTAACAAAGGGAAACAATATATTTTTAAATACTTGGGTAACTCTAAGTATTAGAAAAATAAAAACGAGTTATTCTAACTTCTTGCTTCTCAAAAATGTTAAGAGAAAAATGCATGCACATTTCTGGTCAATATGTGAAAATTCCAATAAGGATCCCAGGAAGTCAACCTTGTGACATTTTGTAGAAGGTGAGGTCAAAGCACACTGCATTTCTTGCAAAAACAGAGACAAGTGGAGGCCAGTGGAGCTCTGGGTGGGATGAAAGTCCCCAGCTCCTTAGTTTCATGGATAAGAGAACACTCTAGGTCAGGGATTCCCAGCTGGTCCCAGGAGTCCTCACGTGGGGCCTCACAGGCTACTGAGCTTATCTGGAATCTTGAATTGCCTTGGAAGCATCCTCACTTTTCTAGGATCCTATAACCATGGGGTTCTGGGATCTTAGGAATTCCATATATAAAGAGTCAATTCCCAGGGCAGCTATTTCTCTCTGAGGAACATGTCCAAGCAGTCTGTGGAACCCTGCCTCAGTTGTATGACCATCAACTGTGGGAGGTAGGCCCAGAAGCCATGCTGTGCACACAGACAGCGTCCTGGGGCAGAGGCCACACTCACCACCCAGAGCCGTGGGCCAGCTAATCAGAAGACTAGAGCCAGTTAGGACTGCTTACTGCTTTATTTTCACTTCTCAAAAGAAATCCTGTCTCTCTTTTTCCTCCCAGGTCTAATGATCAGACAAATACTTTATTATGTTTTATTGAAGGATATTCTGTTGTAACTTTACCAAATTCTGTGCAGAAGTGCTGGATGCCATTTCCATTTTCCCAATGAGGGGTATCCCTTTTGAGGAGCAGAAAGATGTAAAAACGTAACAGTGGAACACGCAGGGTGCAGGAGCTTGCATAAAGGGGAAAGCTGAAGCAAGCCTGAAAGTATGAGAAGCAATTGCTGCTCTGGCCCCGGGATGGACGAACCACCATTTCTTACTTTCCAGTTGTCCCTCGCAGCATTCCTGCGCCCAGCTCACAGGTCAGCAGTTACTCAGCTAGAAAGAGCTGGAGCTTACCATCCAAGGTGGCTGTGCTGAGCTGTAATTGAAAATAAAATACCATGTAATTCCAATCACCCTTTATTAATGGAGAACTCTGTAAGAAAATAGGCCAAAAGTGTTTGTTTTCCTTATTTGTAATGTTCCGGATCATAGAGTAACATGCACTACCATAGTAGAATCTATATATACAACAGATATTATGCTGAATTAATTAATTCAAACTACATTTCATTGCTGTTTTAATAATTTTAGGGGCCCTGGTCAGAGCTGATCCATCTTTGGTGCACAAAAGGGCATGGGACATCCTGGTTAGCGCCTGTGCACCTCCTTCCAGGCAGAGCTGAAGAGCAGGGCGCGGCAGAGCACTCCTCATCGAGGAGGAGGAGGAGGGGGCGCCAGGAATCCGCCCCCCACAGACAGCAACCGTACTGGGAAACTCTGACGTACACACTTTCAGTACTTTGAATTTCTGGAGTCTGTTGAAGGCTTGCAACTTCCAGGGGAACATTTGAACTATAAATTGTGGTTAATTTTTGTCAACTACAGATTCTGGCACATTAGCAGCTCCCCTTCCCCTGTCCCCACCCCCATGCACACCTTTCAAAAGCAATCTGCACAGGGCCTGCAGAAACCAGGATGCGTAGAAAGCACCCAGCCTCCAAATATCAGGGACCTGTGCTCTGATCAGGGACGGATGCTTCTTATTACAGAGGTGCAAAGAGGCGGGCAGCCATTGTTACCCCTCCTGCATGGCTACAAGCCCCTCTTCTCCAGGAGAAGCAACTTCCAGAGCACTGAAGGAGCCAGCGCTCTTGACTCCCACTTTAATTTTCTCTCCTCCCCTTATGGGAGCTGGACAGTAAAAAATAAGACTTCAAAAACAACTATGTCCTTGGGAAAAATTAGAAAGTGACTATGGAGGCCGAGGTGGGTGGATCACTTGAGGTCAGGAGTTTGAGACTAGCCTGACCAAAATGGTAAAACCCCATCTCTACTAAAAACATAAAAATTAGCTAGGTGTCGTGGTGGGCACCTGTAATCCCAGCTTCTCTGGAGGCTGAAGCGTGAGAATCACTTGAACCCAGGAGTTGGAGGTTGCAGTGAGCCAAAATTGCACCACTATACTCCAGCCTGGGCAACAGAGCAAGACCCTGTCTCAAAAAAAAAAAAAAAAAAAAAAAAAGTGACTGTGGACGGTGCATGCCACAGGAAAGACTCAAAAAAAAGAACTAAGATTTGAAGTTTACAACTTAGGCTGGTCCTTGGGGCAGAGTCAAGCTACAACAATCAAAATAAACAAAAACAATAAATAAAACAGTGACAAAAATCAAACCCAGGGGAAGCGGGAGAACCTTACTTCAGAATTACCACAATACTACATTCAATTGTTGAGTTTTCAATGAAAGGTCACAAGGTATTCAACAAAATAGGAAAGTATGGCCTATTCAAAGGAAAAAGATAAACAGATTAATGGAAATTGTCTCTGAAAAGAATCAGATAGCACATCTACCGCACAAAAACTTTAAAACAATTGTTTTCAATTACTCAAAAATTAAAGAGAGATGTGGATAAAGTCAGGAAAATTATGTATGTATTCATACATAATTTTGGAAATATCAATAAAGAGACAGAGAACCTAAAATGAAACAAAAATATTTTGAAGCTAAAAATATATAATAATGGAAATAAAGTATTTCCTAGAGGAATTAAAAGGCAGAGTTCAGCAGGTGAAGAAAAAATAGAAACAATCAAGTCTGAGGCACAGAAATTAAAAAAAGGACTGAAAAAAGTGAACAGAGCCTAAAGGACCTATGGGACACCATCAAGGGCCCAACTTACACTTTGCAGGAGAAAACATAACAGTGGAAAACTCCCAAATTTGATTTTATAAGATGATTATAAATGTATATCCAAGAAGTTCAATAAACTCCAAGAAAGAGGAACTCAAAAAGTCCCATGCTGGGACACACCATCATCAAACTTTCAAAGGCCAAAGGCAAAGAGAGAATTCCGGAAGGAGCAGAGAAAAGTCTTATCACACACAAAGGATTTTCTGAGATTATCAGCAGATTTTTCATAATAAACTTTGCAGACCATAAGGCAGTGGTCTTATTCACTGGGCTAAAATAAAAGTCAAACCAATCAACCCCCTAAAAACTATCAACCAAGAATCGTAGACCAGCAAAGACACCATTCAAAAGTAAGGGAAAAATTAAGACTTTCCCAGATAAATGAAGCTGGGGAAGTGTGTTACTACTAGACCTTGCCTGCCAGAAATGTATAGAGGAGCACCACAAGGAGGAAAAAAAAGGACCCTAGACAGGAATTTGAAGCTGAATGAAAAAATAAAGATCTCAATAAAGGTAAGCACATGGACAGTTATAAAAGCTAGTATTATAGCAACACTGTATAGTTCCACTTTTTGTTTCCCACATGATTTAAAAGACTAAAATATTTTTTAAAAAGATTAGTCTAAAAGGTTGTATTATCATAACTTTGGTTTGCAACCCCACACTTTGTTTTCTACAAAATTTAAGAGACTGATGTATTTAAAAGAATCACTGTTTTATGTTTTGGGGAACAAAATGTATAAAAATGTAATTTTGTGACATCAACAACTGACAGGGGTGGGGATAGAGATGTAAAGGAACAGAATGTTTTGTGTTATTGAAATTCACTGTTATAAATTCAAACTAGAGTCTTCTATTTTTAGAATACTACATGTAATTCCATGGTAGCCACAAAAACAAAATAGCTATACAATGTACAAAAAAGAAACTGAGAAGGAAACTAAAACATTTCCCTAAAACTTTTACTAAACAAAAGAGTGAACAGTATGCAGAAAATAAGGGACAAAAAACTATAAGGCATATAGAAAACAAACAGAAACATGGCAGTAATAAATCCCACTTATCCGGTAATTAATTTAAATGTTAATGAGAAGGCAGAGTGACAGAATGGATTAAAAACACATAATTCAACTACAGTTGCCCCTCAGTATACTTGGGGGTTTAGTTCCAGGAACCCCCACATAAAATTAAATGTGCACATACTCAAGTCCCATACTTGGCCCGTAAAGCCTGCATATGCAAAAACTTGGCCTTCCATATATGCGAGTTTCACATCCCATAAATACCACAATTTTTATTTGCATTGGTTAAAGAAATCCACATACAAGCAGACCTGCACAGTCTGAACCCACATTGTTCAAATGTCAACTGCCTATGCTGTCATATACATTCTTTTTGAATGGAGTAGTGATCAAAAGAAAGCAGGGATACATACACCAATATCAGAAATAAAAAGTTTTAAGTCAAAAAGGCTAAAAGAAATTAAAAAATTACATATAAATGAAAGATATAAAACAAGGAAATATAAATATTATAAACATTTACATATCTAATAACAGACCATCAAAATATATGAAGCAGAAACTAATAGAATTTAAGGAAGAAATAAACAGTTTTACAATAACAGCTGAAGATCTCAGTACTCCTCTTTTAATAATGGATAGGACAACCAGACGGAAGATAGGCAAGGATATAGAGAATTTACACAACATGATAAACCAACTAGATCTGATAAACACTTTACCAAACAAGAACAGCATGCAGCATACATATTCTTCTCATGTGCACATGGGACATTTTCCCAGGATAGACCATATGCTAATCCACAAATTAAATCTCAATAGATTTTAAAAGATAAACAACATACACAGTATCTTCCCTAACCATACAGGATGAATTTAGAAATTGATAATAGAAGTTAAACTTGAAAAGTCGAAAATTGTGGAAATTAAATGACATACTCAAACAACCAATGGATCAAAGAAGAAATAATAAGAAAAACTAGAAAATACTTAGAGATGAATAAAAATAACACACCATGCAAAAAATCTGTGACACAGCAAGAACAATGCTCAGGGGGAGATTTATAGCTATAAATGCATATATATATGAGCTCAAATCAGGAACCTAACTTTACAACTTTGTAAACTAGAGAAAGAACAACAGCACATCACAAAGCTAGCAGAGGAAGTAAATAAAGATTAGAGCAAAAATAAACAAAAGGAGAAAAGAAAAACAGAAAAAACAAGGAAACCAAAAAAAAAAAAGATTTATTGGAAAAAAAAAAACAGAATTGAGAAACCTCTAACTATACAGACTAAGAAAAATAAATAAGACTCAAATTACTAAATCAGGAGTGAAAGTTGTGGACATTACTACTAATTCTTCAGAAAAAAAATGATTATAAGAAAGTACTGTGAACAATTGTATGCCAGCATATTGACTATCCTAGATAAAGTGTACAAATTCCCAGAATCACAAAACTTACCAAGACTGAATCACAAAAAAATTATCTAAAATTTGAATAGATCTATAACTAGTAAGGAGACTGAATGAGTAACTAAAAAAATATTCTGACAAAGAAAAATCTTAGGCTGGGCACAGTGGCTCACATCTGTAATCCCAGCAGTTTGGGAGGCTGAAACAGGCAGATCACCTGAGGTCAGGAGTTCAAAACCAGCCTGACCAACATGGTGAAACCCCGTCCTTACTAAAAGTATAAAAATTAGACAAGTGTGGTGACATGTGCCTGTAATCCCAGCTACTCGGGAGGCTGAGGAAGGAGAATCGCTGAACCTGGGAGGTGGAGGTTACAGTGAGCTGAGATACTCCTACTGTACTCCAGCCCGGGCAACAGAATGAGAATCTGAAGAAAAAAATGCAAGAAAATGAAGGAACCAAGCAAGCAAGGAAGGAAGGAAGGAAGGAAGGAAGGAAGGAAAAGATCCTAGACTCAATGGCTTTGTCAGTGAATTCTACCAAACAAGTAAAGAAGAATTAACAACAATAAAACGGAGAGATCCAAGATGGCCGATTAGGAGCAGCTGAGGATTGCAGCTCCCAGTGAAAGCGTGGAGGGTGAGTGGACGCCACATTCCCAGACGGATTTTTATTGCCCACCGACCAGGAGATTCCCAGGGGGAGGAGCCCCA